>PVKE010039935.1:0-14804 GCA_004027555.1 Craseonycteris thonglongyai
GAGGGCACCAGCATTATGGACACACTCAATGGTTTGGTGTTTACCTGGAGAGGAGGGAGGAGGGGGGGAGGGGGGAGGGAGCATTGTGTGGGGAGGGGGGAGTGGGCACCAGATATATCGGGTTGGAGGGGGACCTGATTCTGGGAGCTGGGCACATAATGCGATGCATGGGTGATGTGATGTTGAGTTGTCCATTTGGAAACTGTCTGATTGTTACCAACCAATGTCACCCCATTAAATTTAACAATAAAAAAAAATAATAATAAATAAATAAATTAATTAATTAATTTAAAAAAAAAAAATCAAGCAAGAAAACTTTTTGCTTCGGATGAGAATAAGAACCTCAGTTCCATGCTGTTCTATTTCAAATAGTCTCTTCATAAGTAATGTGGCAACTTTTAGCACAATCTAGACTCCTGAGTATTTACCAATGAAAATATAGAATTAACAGGAAAGCTGGGATGGCTCAGCACATAAAGCGCTCGCTTTGAAGCCCCGGGGACCGAGGATCGAATCCTGGCCGCGGCCCATGCGGACCCACATGCTGAACTGGGGTGTGCCCCCAGTTCAGTTCTTGCTGGGACCTATGTAGGAGGCTCCTGGCCCAGTTCCTGCCCTGCGCTGCGAAGCCCTGTGCCCACCTGTGGAGTGAAACTACCGGTATATGGAAAACTAATGTCAACTATGGAGACTGCTCTGGGCCCTCCCCCTTCTCTCTGTCTCTCTCTGTCTCTGTTTCTCTCTGTCAAAAATCAATAAAATAAATCTTAAAAAAAATATATAGAATTAAAATGTAAAATTTTAGTCAGAAAGTTTCATACAATTTAATTTATTTAGAAGCATCTAGAAGTATCATTGAGGGGTTGAGTAAATAACTGTTTTAACATCATGAAAGAAGTCTTTGATTTTTCTCTGCTTTGAACTGAAGGTGATTTTAGGTTCACAGAGTTACATGAAGCAATGTTTTAATGCCAGGATGTTGGTAAAAGAAGAACTCATCTTTGGAGGTTTGAATTCTGGTTTTAACTCAGCCATGGGACAATATCCCCTGGTCATTGTTTGCTGGATTGTAAAAGGGGTAGTTGAAGTAGAAAAAAAGATGATGAACTCTTCATGTTTAAAATCCTATATTGTTAGGTCAATTGATGTTTGTGTATTATACTTACAAAAATGGCACATGTAATTGCTCATTCAAAAACTGTGCACTGAGCACATGCCACATGCCAGGTATTCTAGGCACTGGGAATACAGATTACCTACCTTCTCAAATAGGGAGAAATACGGACATATCATGTTCACATAACAGGAATTTCCAAATCTTGGCTCATAAGATATGCTATATTCGTTCAATAAGTTACATCTTGTTCACACCATTCCACTGAAACTGCTCTTGTCATCAATGACTCTATGTTGCCGATTCTTGTCGCCAGCTCAGGTTTCACTTACTCGATCTGTCCGTACCATTTGACCTCAATGATCATCTCATCTTCCTTGTCTGTCTTGGTTACCAAAGGCACCATTCAGGGTTCTGCTTTCACAATCGCTGCTTTTTTTCCCACTTTCTTTGCTAATTCTTTTTATCCCTCCTGATCTCTAAACGTTGGAGGCCTCCAAAATCCACCCTTGGACCTCTTTCATTCTCTATTTACACTTTCTCCCTGGGTGATTTCTAGCTAGTCTTATGGCTTGAACTACCTACTACTCCCAAATTTATATCCCCAGCTTCACTTTTTCCCAGAATGACATATCAAGTGTCTATTTGATAATTCTACTTCGAGTAAAATCCAAATGCCATTCTTTCCTTTGCTCATTCTGAGATTCCGAGATTTGCATGAGATTTATTTGGGACCAACATTTGTGATGAATGAGGATGAGGAAAGCAGTATGAGGAAATGCTGTGATAGCTCAACAGGTTGGGTCCTTGCCTTGCAACCTCAAGGTCTAGGGATCAAATCCTGGCCCCAGCCCAGGCAAACCCATATGCTGAGCTATGGGTATAACTGGTAACTGTTGGAATGGCTCAGCAGCAAAGGTTCTTGTCTCCCATGCAGGAGGCCCCCGGTTCAGTTCCCACCCCATGTGGAATGAAACCACATCACAACTAATCCTGTACAACTATGGAGACTGCTCTGGGCCCTCCTTATTTTGTCACTCTTTCTTTCTCTCACCTTCTCTCAAACAATAAAATTAATCTTAGGGAAAAAAAGAAAGAAAAAAAGCAGTATGAAAAAGCGGGAGAAGCTGAACTGTTGATGCAATTACAACAGAGGCCTTTGTGATCCTACAGGGAGTTCTGGACCTGAGATGGACACCCAGAATTGTCCCAGTTGAGGCCAGAGAGATCTGTGCCCTGCATGCAACACTTATTGGATGCAGGCTGCCTCCAGAGAGGGACATAACCTTGGCCAAGGCAGCTCCTTCCTACCAAGAGCAGTTCCTGGGGAGGACTCAGCAATGAGTCCTTAACAGTCAACATTCCCGGCAGCGGGGGAAGGAGTGCCTGGTCCTGCAGGGGCTTCTGGGTAGCACAACTTCTACTCTAACCACCTAATATCTGGTAGCATCTCAGACTTATCACTTTCCAACCTTACACAGCTTAATTTTTTTTTTCTCAAAGTATATACTATGTGTTTTACTTATTTGCTTGCTTGTTATTTTCTACTAGAATAAGACGCCAAGGGAGCAGAAAATTTGTTTTTGTTTTTCTTCTTTATCTCTATATCCCCAGTATCAGGAACATAGTAGGTGCTCAATAAAGCTTGGTCAATGAGTAAGGAAATTTATCAGCTGCACACTCTGTGCTAGAAACTATGTTATGCTCTGGGAATATAGAAGTGAACAAGATAGATTCACTTACCACCCTCACAGAGCTTACAGTATCAGAAATTATACAGATGTATATAGCACATATAGACAAAATATGTACAGAGGCACACTATATTTTTAAAAGTGTAATCACAGTTAAACTCTGTTATCTAGTATTTTACTAATCTATCTAGATTCAGCTCATCTGATGTACCACCATACAGAACTCTTTACTAAACAACAGTGTCAGAAGACTATAACATGGCAGAAAAATTAGAGAATTATTTATTGTTCCTGCTAACTTTTGGAAAGAAAAGATAGATTACTGGAACACATTTTTTTTTTCTTTCTTTGCCCAGTTTAGAGGAAAGAGTAAGGGACAAAATAAGAGGGAGACTAACTCAGAGAAAATGAATACTTAACTGGAATTTTCATTAACCAACATCCTGTTTTCTAAAATGCTGGACAGCAAGGCTATAATTGTATCTAAATAGATAAGGGATAAACTGTTTTGTAATGAGTGGATAATTCATAGTCACTTTATACATACAGATATAATGTTTCCATTACTTCAGTTTCAGTGACAGCTAAAATATAATAAAGTCTAGGAAATAAAACTTCAGCTTTTATGCTGTGAAATCACAGGGTCATCTTTTAAAGAGCAGCCTATCTCCCTAAAAGCTATGTTTTCTGCTTTCTGTAGCGTGTTTTATTTCCATTCACAACTAACTAGATGATTGTGCCTATGGATTTTCAGCAAGATGAACCCCATTCCCCACTCTGTTTGTTTAAAAGGGGAGGGAAAGCTGGGATGGCTCAGTGGGTTAACTGCTCGCTTTGCAGCCTCGGGGACCGAGGATCGAATCCCAGCCCCGGCCTGTGCGGACCCATATGCTGAACTGGGGAGTGCCCCCAGTTCAGTTCTTACCGGGGTGAGACCCCAGCCCGGTTCCTTCCCTGTGCAGCCTCATGCCCACCTGTGGAATGAAACTATGTGGAAAAACCATTGATGTGCAACTATGGAGACTGTTCTGGGCCCTCCCCTTTCTCTCTGTCTCTGTATCTCTCTCTCTCTGTCAAAAACAATAAAAATAAATCTTTAAAATGGGAAAGACTTTCACTCTGTGTTTTCTGTGTGGTAGTGAACATGACAACCATTTCAATTCTTGGCTTGTTATAAACAAGATACTTGACATTTCTTGAATAACTTGTATGGGAAATCATGAATTGCTCTATATTTATGAATTTGCTGGTCTCTTTGCTTCCTGATACATTGGATGAGATTTCTATGTATAACAATGCCTACAGGGATTTCTTTTTCTTTTTCTTTTTTTTAATTAGAAATCTTAGGAACACTGAAAAGCACATGCTGAGAACTACGTATTCTTTATCTTAAGAGCTACTGTTCAATGAACTTAGAAACAGCACTTCTCAAGTTGTAATGTGCAAAGGAATCAATTGCCCAGGGATCTTGTTAAAATGCGGATTCTGGTTCAGTACCGGTGTGTTTGAGGCAGAGCTTGAGATGCTGCCTTTCCAACAGGCTCCCATGTGATGCTCCCCTGGCTGGCCCATGGGTCCCACTTTGAGCAGCAAGAATCTAAAAGTAATAGTGTTTTGTAACAAAACTTTTGTCATCACCCTTCAGTTCCATCTCATTAAGGAACTCAGTTAGTGGGTGTCTGGCCCGCATCTCCCCTGTTATCTGACCTGTTATGGGGTGTCTGTGTTTGCTGCAAGGCATTGTTTCTGATGACCTAGGTCCTAGTAGCAACTTGTGCACCCTGGGAACAGTGGCTGGTTGCTAATTTGTGCATCATTTGGATTCTGGTTCAGCAACTGCTTGCCTGAAGCTTCAGTTGTCTTTGTTTTGCTGGGGAGTTGGGGTGGGGAGCGGGCAATAAGAATTCTTTCTTTTTTTTTTTAAAAGATTTATTTTTATTGTTTTTTGACAGAGAGAGAGACAGACACAGACAGAGAGAAGGGGGAGGGCCCAGAGCAGTCTCCATAGTTGAGAGCATTAGTTTTCCATATAGTTTCACTCCACAGGTGGGCACAGGGCTGCGCAGGGCAGGAACTGGGCTGGGAGCCTCCCGCATAGACCCTGGCAAGAACTAAACTGAGGGCACACCCCAGTTCAGCATATGGGTCTGCATGGGCTCTGGCTGGAGTTCGATCCTCAGGCTCTGGGGGTGCAAAGCGAGTGCTTAACCTGCTGAGCCATCCCAACTTCCCCAAGAATTATTTTGTGCTTTATATGTGATCTGCATAGCCCTGTCATACCTTCTGCGTGCTATTAATGGTGGCTTGAGACATTAATTACCCTCAAACAGCGCAAGTCTCATCGAAGTCTCAGAGCAGTTTGGTGATGGAGGTAGTATTAATGTTATGATTTTCAATGTATGGATGAGAAAGCTGAGATTCAAAGAAATTCAAGAACTCCTACAAGGTCACCATAGAAGTAAAGGGCAGAACTGGGGTTTGCAACCTCATATTGTGACTCCAAGTCCAATAGAAAGATAGACTATTCACTTTCAGAAGGGTTCTCTAGGTCCATAAACATCCGTACATTTATTTTTCTTTCATTGTTCATAGCCTACTATACTATTGCCCCCTTCTTTAAAGAGTTAGCACAAAGCACAACGTGAAAAGTCTTGACAATCTGGTGACTTTAGTTTGAGAAAGGTTTTTTTTTTGGCTTTAAGGTAAAGTAGTAGAATATAACGCATAAATGGAAACGAGGAGGCACAATTAAAATGAGAAAAAAATGCCAAGAAGTGGGATCATCCTCCTCTCCAGTTTTCTATTTCTGTTGTAGCACTTAGAGCCTCTTCTTCTATCAACTTAGGTCCATTTATTAATCTTTGAAATCTTTCTCACATATGATTTAGAAACAATAATTTCTCTAGAGATCCCAACAATCAGTGGTCAACTTATTTGAACTTTAGAATATACAATATTGCTCATATGCACAGTAAATAATATACTTTGGGTTGACTGAATTGCACTGGGGATTTAATTTCAAGGCAAATGAATGGTGTATTTGCATTTAGTGTTTCCTTTCTTCCTTTTTAAAAAATTTAAACCTCAGGAAAAAGGAATCAAGCAGTTGCTATAATTACTGCATAGATCAGGGGTATCTAACATTTTGGCTTTCCTGGGCCACATTGAAAGAAGAATTGTCTTGGGCCACAGATAAAATACGCAAACATTAATGACTGCTGATGAGCTTTAAAAAAAATGCAAATAAATCTCAGAATGTTTTAAGAAAGTTTACGATTTTGTGTTGGGCTGCATTCAAAGCTGTCCTGGACCGCAGGCAGCCCACGGGCTGCAGATTGGACAAGCGTGGCATAGATGGTTCAGTGGGGGCAATAATGTAATCCATTATGATTTGGAAAATGCAAAAACAAAAGCTTTAACAGATCTCCCTATAAACTATTTCCTATAGCTTTCTAGTCTCCATGAACAGTTAGAATGGGACATAACCTGACAGTTCAAGGCATTTTAATGCCTTTCCATTTAAAACAAACTTTTTGAGTAATTCATGGATTTGGGGTAAATATTCAGTATTTCTGGATATCCTTTCCCACCTACATCGTCTCTCAATAGTCCTAAAGGTGAGGCTGGGAGGGGGGCTGCTGGTTCTTACCTTAAGCTATCCTAGAGCTATTAGATTAAAATAGGTCTTTGATGGCCTTCAGATTGATGTCCTTTGTCCTTTTTGGTGATAGGAAGCCCTGATGACATTTGCTACTGAAATCTGTGGTTGTGAAACTCATGCTGATTTTCTTGATGCAGCCAAGACTTTTTAGGCTATTGCTGGTGCTATAGACTTTCTAGTTGCAACCAGAGCCAACACTATTGGGCAAGTTCAGTCTTACCCTATGCCTCAGCAACCCTATGGCAGGCCCCGAGCTCCACCCAGCAGGGCTCATCTGGGAACCTCAGAATCCCCTCTATTCCACATGGAAGCCATGGGAAACAATGGGGGCACTTCTCTGGCTTTCTCTCCACCTGAACCTGACTCAGCCATTTCTAACCAGCTGGGAGAGTGCCATGTTCAACCTGGGGTTCCTTTAAGAACCTTGAAATTGACACAACGTATATCCAGAGAAGTCAGAAGAGCCGCCTGCTCTGGAAAACGTCTGCATGTATCTGTCTCCATCTCCCCACTCCTCATTATTTTGATCCAAAAGTGGGCAGAGAGACAGTTAGCCCATATAGGTCCTTCGTGAAAATTAGAAAATGTCATCCCTTAGGTAGATACACCCTGGGGCCAGGCTGCAAAGCTTGGTGAATGGAACAAGGCCTGGGTATTCATCGCTGTTTGTCTCCTTGGCCAGGCACCATGTGGAGTACAAAAACTGCACAACCACTTACATTGGCCCTGAAGGCAGAAGTGGGGCCCCCAATTTCTGCATATTTCTTTTCCTTCTCATTCTCTTATGTTCTCATCTCCTTCCCAAAGAGCTCCTGCTTCCTCTTTCTTTTTCGATAGGCATGAACTAATTTTATGTCATATCCTGAGTTATGATTCACATGGCTCAAGTCACAGCTCCATGGACTGAATCTACTGTGTCTGACTATCAAGTCTGGTCTTGCTATAAACTAAATTACCCCCAAACTTAGCAATTTAAGACAACAATAGTTTATAATCTCACATAATTTTTGAGGGTCACTAGTCCCAAAGTAGCTTAGCGGGCTGGGTTACACTCAAGCTGTTGCCCAGGATTATTGTCTGAAGACTTGACTTGGATGGGAATATTTGTTTTCAAGCTCACTCATGTGGCTGCAGCTTCAGCTCCTCACCGACGGGCTTTTCTATAGGTTTGCTTACGACCTGGCTTCCCCCAGAATGAGTGATCCAGGAAAGAGAGTGACCGTGACAGGAACTGTAGTCTTTTAAAACCTAATCTCAGGAGTGACACATCATCACTTCTGCCACATTTGTCACACAGACCAACTCTAGTACAATGTGAGAGGGACAAGATAAGAGTGTGAATACCAGGAGATAGAGATTAACTGAGGCCATCTTGGAGGCTGGCTACCACATTGTTCTGCCAGAATTCCTCAGTGGGAGCAGCACTGCCATGTGAGGTAGGACAATTCTTGGTTGGGCAGGTGTGTCCCAGGCATTGTTGGACATTTAACATCCCTGACCTTCACCTACTAAATGCCAGCAGCATTTCACAGTCACTGTGACAATCAAAAGTGCTTCTCACAACACTCTAAGATGTTGGGGCAGTATTCACCCCCAGTTGACAACCTATCTAGTATGTGAGTTAATTAGAATAAGGAGATATCAGCTTATTATTTTCAAAAATAATACAATTACCCTGGAAATATATCTCCCTATATGGTTTGAAGTAACTAAGGGATTGGTAGTCCTATAACATTGAGGACTATGGTTTGAAAGACAATGAACTTAGAGAATGAAAGTGTACAATGAATCCTGCTTCTGCCATTTGTTGGTCGAGGGCCTGGAGCAAGTTATTAAACTCTTGGAGCCTCCTCTGTGAATGGGAGGCAATACTACTTACCTCATAAGGGGAGAGCTAAATAAGTCAAGGGGAGCGAAGTACACTTGAACCACACATGGGCTCACTTCTTCCGGAGACACTCCAGAGTCCCAGGCCCTAGAGGCTGCTGTGGTTTCCTACAGGAGTGCACCACAGGAAGCAGCTAATTACCACAGGCCTATGGAATAAGCCAGAATTCCCTTACCATGACCATCAGTGCAAAGCCTGGCTTTACTACTTCATAGAGGCCTGAGCTTTACCTAGGTATAAGATGACCTTATCTGGGGAAGACCTGGTTGTCAGCTAAGCCTACTATTCTATCTTGTTGCCTTCTCTGGTGACTGGCTGGGGAGCGACTCTCTCAGGACAGCTATTTTTTCCCCATGTCACTCCTTTGTTCTAGGATTCCTCTTTCTGACTCTAACTCCACTGCTCCTCTCTTCCTGAATGTTTCCATTTTCCTTTTGGAAGTTGATCACACCCACCCTCCTCTTCTCTGTAAACTGTCTCCACTTCCTGGAAACCTGGCTCACTCCTGAACTTCATGCTTCCTCTCCAGCATTCTCAAGTTGTCCTTTCATCAAAACATTCAGGCAAAACTCTTCCATTGACAGTTGTCTACCTGCTTTGGGCTCTAGGCTGGGAGCCTGCTGGATAATATCACCAAAGTCCAGAAGAATGTACTCCAAATACACTCCCACAGCCCAGGAGCCATCAGCATGTCCCTAGAACTCCTGCTTTCCTGGTCAGCTTTGTTCCTTCACACTCACAGAGTCTATTATAAGACTTTTTCTGGAGAAGCCGGGATGGCTCAGTGGGTTAAGTGCTCACTTTGCAGCGCTGGGACCAAGGATCGAATCCTGGCCTGTGCGGACCCATGGGCTGAACTGGGGAGTACCCCTAGTTCAGTTCTCTCTCTGTCTCTGTATCAATCTCTCTCTCTCTCTCTCTCTCTCTTTCTGTCAAAAACAATAAAAATAAATAAATAAATAAATAAAAGACTTTTTCTTTATCACCTCGGACCTTCTACTTTGCTCCTTCATACTTCTACCTCATCCTGACTCTCAAATGACCTCGCCTGGTACTTCACATAGAACCACAGATGAGAATGCCCACAGTTTTCTGCCATGACATCTGTCCCTATACCTGTGCCCACCTTCCCTTAGACTAACCTCTCTACCTAAACCTAGGCTCTAATCACCTTGGGCCTCCTCAATCACTTCTCTCCAACCACTATCGTCTCTCTTCCATATTTCTGAACCAACATTTTCACTGAATCCTTTTCACTTAAATACCCTCAAATCTCTTTTATCTTAAAAACAAAATCATCCCCCTAACTCTTTTTTTTTCTCCCTCACACAGTCCAAGTTCTTGAAATAACTGCTCATATTCTCTGTAGCTTCCTCATCCCCCTTTCCTCTCAACTGATTGTAGTCTGCTTCTGCCTACACTTCTCAGAAATTGCTCCCACCCAGGTCACAAACAACCTCCTTAGAGCTAAATCTCATGAACTTCTCATTGTTTATCTGACTTGACCTCTCAGCCTTTGCCACTGTCCACCACTTCCTTCTCTGTCAGACTGCACTCTTCCCTTGCCTTCTATTCAACCACATTTTCCTTGTCTCCCTCCTACATCTTTAGCTGCTCCTTCTCAGTCTCATTTTTTATTCCTTCTTCCTCTGCTGTTCTCTATAACTCAGTGTCCACAAGTCTCTGACCTTGGTTCTCTTTCCTTCTCCTGCTACATACTGTCTCTAGGTGATCTCATCCATTCTCATAGCTACAATGTAATTTACATGCTAATGACCTTTGAAACCATGCCAGAAGGCTTGGTTTCAGATCTAGAGTTTAAAGGTCTTCTGGATGTTGTCACCTGAATGTCCTCTAGGCTATCTTTGCTAAATCAGGCCACAATTGAGCTCTTCTCTTTATTTTTCCTCTAAAATAAGGTGACCAGATTTTAACATTGGTAAAGCAGGACACCATTGACGGGGGTGGGGGGTGGGGTGTTCTTGATTAAAAATTTGGTCTATCTCCCGCCGTTCCCTAGCTTGTCGTGCATTCTTTCCAAAAATCGGGACTTTTTTAAAACGTTGTGGGATGCAGGACAAATTGTTAAAGATCGGGACTGTCCTGCCAAAAGCGGGACGTCTGGTCACCTTACTCTAAAACCTTCCCCACCTTCTGAGCATCATCCTTGGTTCTTTCCTTTCCCTGACTCCTACATCCAAATCAGTAACCAGATCCTAAACATTCTCTCTCCTAAACATTTCTCAGTTCTCAGAGCTCATTTCCACTTGTACAGTCACTAACTGAGTTTAAGTAACTGTTTCTCTTCAGATTACCACTATAGACTCCCAACAGGTCTGTTGGTTTCTTGTCTTCATATTGAACCCACAGTAGTGGTTCTGAATCTCTAATCATGTTCCTTTCCTTAGCCCTGCTTAAAATTCTTTATTGACCCCGTCTTATCAAGAGGATATAAAGCTTTTTCATGATCTGGTCTCTCTTACACTGTGTCTTACCACTGCTATTGTCAGCTTATCCTTCAGCTACACTGTACTATTTGTAGTTCTATATGGTTGCTTGCTGTGTCTAGCCTCTGGACTTTTGCACATCCACTTCCCAGTGCTTTCCCTCTTTGCAGGTTAATACCTATTCATCAATTTTTCCATGATGCCGTCTATGGCCTTCTTGTGACAGAGTTAGATGTTCCTCCCTTCTTCTATAATGTTATTCTTTGTTTGTCCCTGTCATAGCACCAATCATGCTTTAATTATCCATCTACCCTTAGGCTTTAGGGAAGAGACCTCTTTTTCACGGTAGTTTTAACGTTAAGGCTAGAGCCAATCTTGTCTACCTGTGGCCTGTGAGCCACACGTGGCCCAGGACAGCCTTTACTGTGACCCAACACAAATCAGTAAACTTTCTTAAAGCATCATGAGATTTTTTTTGGCAATTTAAAAAATGTTCATCAGCTACCATTAGTGTTAGTATATTTTATGTGTGACCCAAGACAATTCTTCTCCTTTCAATGTGTCCCAGGGAAGCCAAAGGTTTGAACACCCCTGGTAGACAGTGTGTGGTACACATTAAGAGCTCAATAAGTAGGTACTAAATAAAGAAATACCCCACTCTGCTAACATGTAATACATGGATGGCATATAATAGACACATATAAATAAATATTGGTTGACTTTAAACTTTAGGTGAAGGCAACAGTAAAGAGATAAGAGATGAATATAAAGGAGATAAAGAATCAAAGAGATTTTCTTCCTCTCATCATTTGTTGGGACCAGAAAGCCAGATGTTCCTTCATCCTCACTCTTTATCTCCTTTGGCAAGGGGAAAACATCTGTCCTTTAGAGAAGCCATTGCTCTCTTTCTTTCTCCTTCCTTCCTTCCTTCCTTCCTTCCTTCCTTCCTTCCTTCCTTCCTTCCTTCCTTCCTTCCTTCCTTCTTTCTTTCTTTTCCCCCCGCAGTTCAGGTGAAAAAGCAGTACAGACTCAAATGGAAGAGGAGAAAGCACATTTAAAAATGCAGCACTTTTCTGGGCTGAAATTTAAGAAATATTTACTGTTTAGATTTTTAAATGTTTATTTAGGTGGATATCTTGAAAGAAACAAGTTTATTATTTGTCTGTCCTGCAAGTTAAGAAAAAGCCAATCAATGTATTTTCTAATGACAATGTCCTACTTGCCGTATTTATTAAAGAGAAGAGTATACAGTTGCTAGCAACACCCACACATAAGTCAATGAAACATGATTATGCAAGAATCTAAGGAACGCTAACCAAAGAACAGCCTGGTATTAAAAAAAAAGATTGCTCTTAGCTGTAGCCACATGTACTTTCCTTTGCACCTCAGATCTCCAACAGGTTTGGTTTCTCTCTGGTTTGTCTTCAGGATTGGGGAGGAGAAATCCTGGAGTTGGCAGGCACTGAGCTTGGAACCCACACTTACTCAAGCAATGCTGTTGGTTCAGATGGTCTTTGTGGCCAGTAACACTTCCAGCCCCAGGGAAACCTCTGTTCCAAATGTTTCCATCATTCCACAAGGGAGTTCTTTTTGCAATAGGCTTTGGCCGTTCCTGAAGCTTTCTCTCATTTTGTCTTTTAAAAAGCATTCTGTGGGGTTGGAACACTGCAGGTTTTCCCTCCTCCCTCTTCACCCAGATGTTTCTGGTTCTCAGGATGTACACCTGTGAAGCGGGGTCACTTGGGAGAGATGCTTGAGTTTTATTTACAGCAGAAGAGAATGTAATCTTCAAATGCAAATGTTAAAATGGTCATTTTGTTCTCAGATCAACTGCAAGACTGTTAGAATAGAAATTGTAAAGATATAGAAAGAAAGAAATTCTGGTCATTAAATAATTTTTGAGTGCCTACTCAGTCTCACCAGCATTATTCTAGGTGCTGAGGATATATCAGTGGGGGTAAAAAGAGTTAGGGAAAGAGACAGAGGATGATGGACAATATAAGAAAAATAAGCAAGTAAATATATATTAGTTAATTAGATGAAACTGTCTTGAACTTTAAAATATAAATTTATACACACAGATGCCTGCTGCTTTTTGCTATGCAGGTGGTCCGTGGTTAGGATAAAAGATACCGGTAATCTAGGTGAAGTACCTAGCATAATATCTGACACATACTGGTTGCTCAACAACATTATTTCCTGTTATCTTTCTAACTTGAGCTACCAATCCAATGAAAGCATTTTTGCACACTAAGGATAAGCATTGTAAGAGTCATTTTTAGCCAAATGCATCCACTAACTTCAGTCTAGAGGGACTTCAGTTACAGCCATGATGGAATAATTCATATAGTTAAAAGTTACTATTAGTCACTCAATTCATTCTAAATTATTTTCATAATAAATATTATCAAGAATCTACTGTTTATCAAGCACAGTGACAAACAATAAGAATCCAGAAAGTGGGGAAGCTGGGATGGCTCAGCAGGTTAAACACTTGATTTGCAGCACTGGGGTTCAAGGATTGAATCTTGCAAACCCCTATGCTGGACTTGGGTGTGCATCCCATGTGGGAGGCCCCCTGTTTAGTCCTTGCTGGGGTGAGCTTCCCATGTATGGGAGGGCCCCAGTTTGACCCCCAGCTCGCGGATGCATGCCTCCCAAGTGGGAGCCCCCCCCCCCTGCGTGGGCCACTGTCCATCTGTGGAATGAAGCCATGTCAAAAACTGATGACACACAACTATGGAGACTGCTCTGGGCCATCCTCCTTCTCTCTCTCTCTCTCTGTCTCTCCCTCTCTGTCAAAAACAATAAAATAAATAAAAAAAGAAAAAAGAGTCCAGAAATTATGAAACCACAATTTCAGCTCTCAGGTATTTAGATAGAGCCCTAGCAACTCAAAAATAGGGTGATGAAGGTAAAGTTCAATAAATAAATACAAATAAAGTATTTTGGGAGCCTAAGGAAGGAACAGCTCAGGTTGTATTTTGGGGGAGACAGGAAGAGCATCCAGAGGGGCTTCAAAACGTATTCATAGATTTGACCTCAGAAATGAGCCACGCAGAACTGCGTGGTTTGTGGGACAGGGAAGGGAGTCAGGAAAGCCTGTGAAGGGTCTGGGACCCCAGAGTTTGCCCAAGACACTGCGTGCACAAGGGATGTGGTGGGAGACGGGCCTAGAAGGCAGCTTGGAATCACAACATGGGTGTTTTCTATGGCAGGGTGAGGGTTCAGATGGCTGGCACAGTGGCACATTTTGAGATTTCGGAGGCAAGAAATAACATGACTGGCTATGCATCAGACAACAGGCAGGAAATGGGAGGACCAGTAGGGAGAGATTATAATCAGACAGCTAAGGAGAAATGAGGGCCATAAGTAGGGTAATTTATAAAAGGTTGGATCAAGATATCTGATGATCCTGTTTTACTGTCTTTGTACACCTGTCACAACTTGAAATGACTGTATGCGTGCAATCATGTGGCTATGGGGTTTCTCCCTCACGAGATTATAAACTTCACATAAGCAGGGGCTTTGCTTCTCTCTGCCGCCTCCCTTGTGCCTACCATGGTTCCTGGCACACAGCAGGGACTCAATAAACAGGTGTTGAATGAATGAATGGCTAGTGTGGAAGTAGAGTTGATATGACTTGACAAACCACTGATGCAGAACAGGTGGGAGGCAGAAGCATTGAGATGCTGTGAGGAGAGTCCCCTGCTTGTCCCAGAAGAATGTTTCACACATGGATGAATTGGTTTCTCACATAGCAACTTATTTCCTTTTGTAATTGCACTGTGTATGCTTAAGAGATGACTCTTTCTTTACATGATTCTTTTTTATTATTATGAAGTTTATTGGGGTGACATTGGTTAGTAAAAGTTACATAGGTTTCTGGTGTACAATTCTATAGTACCTCATCTATGTGTTGCATTATGTGCTCACTGCCCAGACATGACTTGTTTTGTTGTTGTCATTGTCCATGTGTTGCTTCGTTTTATTTGTTTGT
>PVKE010039936.1:0-14808 GCA_004027555.1 Craseonycteris thonglongyai
ACATAATACGATGCATGGATGATGTGAGGTGGACTTGTACATCTGTAAACTGTCTAATTGTTACCAACCAATGTAACCTCATCAAATTTAACAATAAATTAAAAACAAACAAACAAACAAACAAAAAAAACAAAAAAAAAACCAACAAGGCAGAGGTTGGAGCTGCTTCATTTGGCTTCTCACAAAGTTGGGAGCAGGGTGGGGTTGAGAAGAACCCCGGGGCTTGGTTCACTGTGTAGGAATCAAGCTGGCGGTCCAGCGGCTCCTTGGGAAAGAGGTGACCGATCCGGGCTGCCCCTAGCAACTACAGGAAACAAAACGTGCTTTGCAGCAGTCGATGTGTTGGCACCTCTGTGAGAGCTGCAGCAACAGCCTTAATGGCAGGCGGTGGAAGGGACTGGTTTGTGACAGAAGCTTGCAGAGCACCGGCGGAGGTGCTGCTCACCCTGGACAGCTGGTGATCCATCCCAGAGGCATTTCTCTCCCTTATCCCCTGCCTCAGTTTTAAAGACGTTCTAGCTGGCTGTGGCTGACCCTTGCTCTCCCAGGCCTGGCCCACTGTGAAGTCAGGAGCCCATTTTCTGGGGAACTGCAGTCAGCAGGCCCGTTAGGTTGACTGATGGTGCTGGAAGCATCTGTGGCCATCGGGTGAGAGTGACATACATTTGGACACCCTATTGCTACCGGGGGCCCCTGGGGTGCTTGGTAAATGTTCTGGGAGCTGGAGCTGTGGAGTACCTCCCTGGGAGGGTGGCAGGGGTGAGAGGCAAACCTCGGCTGGGAACACGTCCACGGGGCAGCTTTGCGTTGCAGACTACCAAGTGGCAGCAGACCTCGCAGGCGCCTGGCAGTGGAAAGCAGTGTCCTAAGGTGTTCTGCTGACATATACCAGAGTAGCTGGCACCTCGTGGAAGGCAGATGGTATTGGATCCCCCAAGTGTCACTGTCTAGCAAGATGCCATGTCTTCTGATTAAAAATAATTAAACATTCCTTCCTCCAGTGGAGGAGAATGGCAAGCACGCCAGGCAGGGAGGCTGACAATGGCATTACGCAGCAAGACATGGCAGCAGAGGGAGCATCCAGGGTAGCAGGTGTGCCTGGCTTGGAGGAGGGGGAGGGGGAGGGGGAGGGGGAGGGGGGCGCCTGGTTTAGCAGTGACAGCAGGAAGAGTTTAGTGAGGATGTGTATGCGTGAGGGATGCATGAGCAGGCTCGCATTAGAGGGCTTTCTACCGCTCAGCCTAGTTTGTGGAGGACATTATCTAATTCATGAATGGAAATAGCAAATACTATGTTCATGATCTAACATAAACTGATGACCTGGTATTTGTCTCTAGACAAGGGGCTGCGGAGTGACAGTATCCTTGTCCTCATTGTCCTTACTTCAGTTGAATTTACCCACTTTTATGCTGCTTCTTTTGCAGTAATGGAGTCGGGAGAACTTTGACAAAAGGGTTGAACATACTGATATTCCTCAGTCATATTGTTTGTGTTTCATGCTTCAGTTGTATTGTCATAAATGAGACTATTTTCCACATCCACCCAGGCTCGTATCCTTATCCCACCACCTTCTACACTTCCTATTCTCGTTTCTGCAGAAACCCCTTCCCTCTCACAGACAAGTTCCTAAATGTCCTCAGGAACCTACTGAAAAGGCAAGTCAGTTTACTGTGTATTTGTTAATTATTTCAAATTTGTAAATGGCTAACCTGTTACCCCAAATTTCTAAGTCATAAAAAAGATTTTCTTTTTTTTAGAGAGAGAGAGAGAGAGACAGAGATACAGAGACAGAGAGAGAACTGAACTGGGGGAGCTCCCAGCTCAGTACATGGTTCCGCCCGGGCCGGGGCTGGGGCCAGGACTCCATCCTCGGTCCCTGGCGCTGCAAAGCGAGCGCTCAACCCACTGAGCCATCCCGGCCTCCCTTAAAAAAGATTTCTATTTGGACTGAATAAATTTGATTTCTGGCCAACAGAAACATTCTAATTCCCTATTACCTCCAAAAGGAAGCCTCCTTTTCCTTTTAGTTTACTTGCATTTGAAATCATCAGATTGTTTTTAGATAAATATCTACAGCACGGATACTACATGTACTTCATTGTGAGAGTGGGTTTGAAAGAACAATGTAACATGTATATGAAAAAAAGAATAATTCTTTTAAATCCAATGTCACTCAGCAAAGGAGACGATTGAGGACTTTTGCATTGAAGGAGTGATTAGAATATAATAGTATTACTTAGGAAAATGAGACATAAACATGCTCTTGTAACCTAGGGCTGCACACATATTTGTGGTAAAGAACAAAATTTTCCAAGAATGGAAGGAAGATTTCATCAAAGGAGTAAAGAAAGGAGTGAACCAGAAGTTTGACTTAACTAATAGGGGGACCCTCCATTTGTTAGAGGGTGACCAGCAAGAGAGCATTCTCTGAATATTACAAATAAAGACAACTGTTCACATAACAGGGCATCTTGCAAGGCTCTCTGAAGACTGAGTAAGAGATACTGGAAAGTTGACATCTCAGAATGTCCCGCGGTGGACTCCGGAGTTGGGTTTTTGAGCACCCATTTTGAACAGTTGCCTAACAATTCTTAAATCATAGAGCTTTGGAAAACTAAAATTTACATTTCCCCAAATCCTTCTTAGCTAAGGTTTGATAAGGGGTCTAAGATGCCCTCTTGTGAGATTTAGAGGTGGAGATGAGTTCCATAAAGCGGTGGACACCCGAGGTCAGACCCGATCACCACAGGAGCCGCGTGACAGAAGCACTTGTCTTTCTGCGAGATGGGGCTAGAGTTTCTAGAGAAACTACAAACCGGCACCGAGCTGCGGGTGTAGCATCCGTGGTGATTCTCTAGAACAGTCCTCAGTGATTATGCATTTTTCTAAGCAAGTGTGTCATCCAAGCTTGGTTTTTTGGTTCTACCTGAGATTTTGTAAGCTATCTAAAACCTTTTACTAAAACTTTTTTTTAAACCTTAAATTAGGTAGACCATGTTGCCCACAAACAAGAACACTGTATGTATGTGTGTGTGTGTGTGTGTGTGTGTGTGTGTGTGTGTGTGTATATATATATATTTTTTTTTTTTTTCTTTTTCTTTTTCTTTTTGAACTGAACTGGGGGCCTCACCGCATTCGGGAAACACACCCCAGTTTAGCATGTGAGTCCACCTGGGCCGGAGCCGGGATTCGATCCTTGGTCCTCGGGGCTTCAAAGTGAGCGCTCAACCTGCTGAGCCATCCCAGCTTTCCCAAGAACACTGAATATCATAATTTCCTTATGAGTGCCTGCCAGGAACCAGCCTGGATGAACGAAGTCCGTGAGTTAGAGCGGTGGGAATTAATAGACAGACCAAATGGCCAGCCAGCTGTCCTCAATAGGAGCAGCCCCGAATAGCTTTATTGCTTGCCTTATAGAGCAAAAGTTTACATCATTACAACAAACAGGCAAAGGTCAGTCATTAGCATAGCAAAGCATGGTGTGAACAGATCTTTACAGGAGGTAACAGCTCCTTCCAGTAAAGGCTTTGACACGTAGATCATGGGCCATTTATCTATTGGGTCTGCCACAGGCCTTCATGGGAAGCTATATATACACACTTTTCTATATCTAATCACCTAATTAAACCCTGAGGGAGGTGAAAGGGGGGACTGAGGCTTTGCCGTCAATGCCCCAGGCCGGTCCCTCCCATTAGGCCCAGAGAACTGAGGCTTTGCCATCGAGGCCCCTGAAATCTTTCTGTTCAGGCTCACGACTGGCTCCCAACAAGTGCCTTCTACATGGTTCTAGCTAAATGAAAGATTCTTAAGGTATAAGTACTCCCCAAACACGGAACTTATTTATAAAAAATGGTGTATTTATTCTTACATGTTTAAACTTCAGCCACCTTCAAAGTCCTCTCCATTTGATGCAATTCTCCTATCAAGATGCTTTCCCACTGCTCAAAACAGGTTTTGAAATCATCAGCTTTCACGTCTTTTAGGGCTTCTGCTGTTTTTGTTTTACTTCTTCTACATCAACATAACAATTCCCTTTGTGGACTCTTTTCATTCAGAGAAACAAACAAACGAGCAAAATCAATTGAGATGAGATCTGGTGAATGGGGGCAGTGGCGTAAGGGGGTCATGTTGTTTTTGGTCAAAAACCACTAAATGCTAAGTGTGATGTGGACAGGTACATTGTCGGGCCACACGTTGTTTGTGTAAACCACCCATCATAACATGGGCAAACTTGACAGAGTCTCCAAAAAAAATCCACTGAAGTGAAACGCAGGCTCTCACTCCACCACCAGCTGCTTCACTGGTGCAGATGGGTCCCTAGAACACTCACCTAGAGGGGGAAGCCTGTACTAAAAGGAGCCCACCCTCCAGAAGATAATTTAATTTCATAGGGTACCCCCTCATAGGAGACTATGTGACACCCACCCCACTTTGGACTCAACTGATTGGACTGGCGTAGGAAGAACGACCCAAAGGGCACATCAATTGATTGACTAGTAGCCCAAGGGGTGACTTTAAAGGACACATTTGCCAAATAGCGCCAATAATTACAAATTGGGCCAACCAGAGTCTCCTTATCAACAACTTGAACTGAAAATATGAAAAATGTCAGCTGACACATAGGAAAGAAAAATATGAAAGACTGACAGAAGAAGGCAACACTAAGGCCAGGAAGGCAGTAGTAGCCACATGTAAAAAGACATTAAAAGCACACACAGACACAGCAATATTTGGCTAATAGTAGCAGGTTTGTCACAGAGTGTTAATGGATTTAGTTATGTCAAACATAACTAATACCATGGTATTATACCCAACTTCCCCTTCTAGATGACTACTTCGTCCATCGGTAGTGTCATGATTCAGGAAGCAGGGATGGTCCATTCTTTTTTCAAGGAGAACCATAAAAGTGTACCAAGGACCCTCTCTGCGTGTTAGCAGGTAATCCATGGGATCACTGGTGTGAAGGTCTCACCCCAATAACCAATAGTATTAACCAAACCAGTCAGACCAGTTTATTTAGGGTTATGTTGACAAGTTAGAAATGAGAGGACAGAAGAGGCACAAAGAAAAAGCAGAGTTTTATGGGAGAGAGACTGAGCAAAGCTGATCCCTAAGCAGACTCACTTTGGCATGGCTTTTCTGTTGCCTTCCACGTGCATCTCTAGGATGAACAGTTCCCTCCACGCCCCTTTGCGGAAGGTGGTGTGAGGGAGCCTGTCCTTCCAGCACAAGGAGGTTTCTGAGCATGTGACTGCAGCCAGAATGAGACCTGAAGAGACGACCCATCTGCAGGGGGGCCCTGGATCCCGAGTAACTGTCCAGTCTCTGAACTCACCTGGCTAAGCAAGATGCGCTCCATTGTTTTCTCTTACAGCCACCTAATTGTTCAGCTCTCTTATGTTTTTGTTTTTTTATTCTTATTTTTATTTTGCTTGTTTGAGACATGGTTACCCACTGAGATTCTTGCTGTATTATCACAAAAAAGGTTCTGCTTCCACTTCACCCACAGCACTTAAGATAACTTGAGCTTTTCTAGCAATCTAATGAATCCAGAAAGCACAAGTATATTCAGCTTTTAAAAAAGAAATAGACATTGTTGTTCTGTCTTGCTGTCTTAGAAATTTCAGAAGTGGAAAGAAAAATAAGGGCAAAGATCCTTGGCTTGAATTTAGAAAAATCTAAAGTAACTTGATTTTAGTTCTTTAGTATTTAAATACAGGTGAACAACCCTTGGAAACAGAATGTTGCCCAACTGATATGTGGGCCACTATTTCAATACCCTTTTAAATGTAGTATTTGATTACCATACCTACTGAATAAGATTTCATAACTAACACGGTCATCAATAGGAGCCACAAGAGCAGATCTTGACACCAGACTAGTGATATACCCTAAAATTAAACTATTTTGTCCTCTTTTAAAGTCAAACCATTTTTAGTAAGTGCTTTTTGAAGTCTCCTTATTATTATGACTTGTACTAATTTATACATATGTGAAGCATTCTGACTTACTGTACTCTGAAAATTATATTTCAGAATCATTTTACCCACCTGGAGAGAAGCATAATAGCTTTTTCCAAGCACTCAGCAATGCCTTGGGCCTAGCCATGAACACAGGAAATGGCTGTAAATACGCCACTTATAACAGAGAGGGGAACATTCTTTCAAAAGGGTGTTTGACTTTGACAGGTGGGCTCAGCTATTTGGGTGGATTGGATTTCTTCATCCCCACCCATCATTCATCCAGGATGAAACGGGTGCAGAAAGACACCTTTTAGTAAATTTTAACATTGGCTGAACATTAGGACCTCCTGGGGGACTTTAAAAAATATCTATGCCTACATCTCACCCTACCCAATGGGAACTATCTCTGCAAGTAAGGCCTGGGTAGATGTGTTTTAAAATTTCACAGATGGGGATGCAGGGGTAGCTTAGCAGGTTGAGTGCCTGCTTTCCCACTGCGAGGTCCAGGGATCGAATTCTGGCTCTGGCCTGTGCAAACCCATATGCTGAACTTCCGCACAACTGGTAACTGCCGGGATCGTGTGGCAGTGATCCTATGTGGGAGGCCCCTGGTTTGGTTCCTGCCCTGTGTGTCCCCACATCCACCTGTGTGGAATGAAGCTATGTCACAACTAATGATGCAACCACTATGGAGACCACTCTGGGCCCTTCCCACTTCTCTTTCTCACACACACGCGCATATGCACTCTCTCTCTCACCTTCTCTCAAAGCAATAAAATAAATCTTTAAAAATAATTTCACACATGATTTCAACAGACAGCTACATTTGAAAACCATTGACCTTCAACATATGTTTTATCATTTTAGTTTTCATCATAATCACTGAGGAAGATCCTACCCCTACTTACTGATTCTGATGCACCAAAAAGAATTTGCAAACCCCAGATTTACACAAAAAGAATCTAGTTCTTACTGCCCTGAGGCTGCTTCTCCCCCACCTCCACCACTATCCTGGTCCAGTCTTGGCAATACTTGCCATTGTATATCCTTACTATTATAAAATGCAATGATCTTGATTGGGATTGTATTATATCAAATCAACCAGCCATCATGAGAATGTTCTCAGCAGAGAGCAGAACCCTGAAAATATGGACATAGGATGGGTAAATGTGGCAGATAATAAGAGAATGCTAATGCTTTCTGATCCTGTCTTCATCAGATTCACAACACATCCAGTGGTTGCTGTCCACTCTGCAATCAAACACTGAGCCATGGCTGCTTTTCTCCCAGCAAAACCCCCACAGCATTTGTTATTTCTTAAGGGTCCACTTCCATACTGGAATATGCTAGAGTCATCTTATTCCACTCTTCCCATAACCTCAGGAGGAGTAGATAATTGTTTTTTGTACCTGGGCAAGAAATCTAAATTTTAGAGAAAGCAAGCACTTGTCTGAGAGTCTATAACTGGTGATCTTACTGAAGATCATACCTCACGCCCCTAGACCAAGGTTGTTCTTTTGACTTCCGTATTATCTTTGAAGGGCTGCCATGCAGAGGGAACAGACCTAGTCTGTGTTGTTACAAGACAGTAGAATATGGCTCAGTAGGTAGAAGTTCAAGAGCAGCATATTTCACCTTAATCTATCATAATTAATAGTAATTAAAACACTAACAATGGTTGTTTCTTGAACACTGTGTTCAGCACTGAACTTCCAGTGCTTGAATTAGTGCATCTCATCTGCTTGTCACAACAAGCCTGTGGTGACAGAGGTACTCTGATTAACCCTATTTTGTAGGTCAGGAAACCAAGTCTCAGAGAAATTAAAGAACTTGTCAAAGGTCACAGAACGCACACCAATGGCTGTAGTGGTGGAACCAGACGTAACAAGAAAGGGAAAATTGTTCTATCCAAGCTCTTCAGATCATTGGAGATAGTTCAGAATTACGTCTAAAGCTCTTGTTCCTGATCACCAAGCTAGAAATTTCTAACAAGAGAATTGTCGAATAATGGGTTGAACTACTTTGTGGAATCATGAGCTTCTTGTCAGTCATTGGAAATACTTGAGAGAAAATGAATTGCCATTAGGCGTTCTAGCTTCACCTTCTTGCTGACTTCCTCAGATTGTAATCTCATAGGTGACCGAACCGAACCGAGGGTGGGTTATCCTCCCCACGAATTCAGAATTTACATCAGGAGTGAGCTCATCTCTGTGAAATGGGTAAACTTGGTTACTGTGGGCGCTTTCTTCCAATTCTCGTGTAAACTGAGTATTCCTGTAGTAGTTTCTCCCTTTCTAAGTCTAGCTAGCTGAAAGGGATTTCTGTTTGAACCCGTCCACAGGAGTGTGGACAACATGAAATACAGAACTGAAACTCCTCGTCTGCTGAAATTGGAGTGACTGCCAGCTCACAATAGTGTCAGTGTCACCTAACACTGACAAGCCCTGCTACCCCAAACACTGGATCAATCATCGCAATTTAACCTCCTGACCTTGGTGATTGGTCCCAGCAGTGGGTATTTTGCCTAAGTTGAGCAATTTTTCACCTAGAGTTTCTAAAAAACACTCTTGGCCAAGGTTGTGACACTGAAATATTATGATTCCAGGTTGACTTTCAACCATATTTTATACCACGTGGAGAAAGCCTGTCCACAGTTAGCGTCACACACAAGACAGCAGAAGTGAGCAACAGCTGGGGATGGATGCAGGGCCAGAGCAGGACAGAGCGGGCATAAGAAGCTGGGACTGCCCAGCTGCAGAGGACAGATCCCAGCAGAGCTGCCCGCTGCAGTCTAGTGGCTTCTGGTTCTCCAGAGTGTCCTCCTCAGTTTCTGATTTGATACCAGTTTTCTGGGGCCTTCTCCCAGGTTTCTGAAATCCTTTTCACACTATACTCTTGGCTCTTAATTTTCATGACATTTTCCCAAATAAAGATTTTATTCATGATTCATGTTCTCCACACACTGAGCAAAGGAAGTTCTGTTAGCTCAGTAGTAACCTGGGGCTGTGGCCTGGTGTTATCATTGACGGAGACTCCGGCAGCGTTCAGGAAATTCAGCTCGAGGGGCACCCCAGAAAGGCTCACCTTCATTCATGGCCACCTTGGAATAGACAGCGTGGTTCTGTGAGCCGAGGAGCAGACAGAGCAGAGAACGTCTTGGTGGAATGCACAAGGCATAAAATGTGTACTTGCCCTCCTCTTCCATCTGCAATTTTGTCTCCACCAGCTTGCCACAGATTCGTTCACTTAGGGCTTTTCAAACTCTCCCGTAGAGTACAACTAAAAGCACCGAAGACTGAGTGGCCTTCAGGGGTTGCAGCAAGTAAGTCTTTTTCCCAAAACCCAGCGTTTCCCTTAAAAAATGCTTATGACTATATATATATATATATATATATATGATTTTTTATGAAAAGAAGGTTCCATTTGGCTATTTTTGAGTAAAAGGTATCTGTCAACATCCACAAAAGGTGCCTGGAAAAAACGCAGCCTTTGTCAGTATATGGCTGGATACTTTTGGGATAGTCCTCATATGTCATGTTTATTTTGTGATCACTGTACCCCTGACAGGCCAAAGCTGAACTTAGAGACAGAATGGCCGCTGTTCAAGATTCTGTGTCTCACTGAATATCCTGTTAATATGTCACATTTATGGAGGAGATGCCATGGTAAGCCCTCAACACCTTAGCCTAAATCTACTTTTGTTTTCTGAAGTAATTTTTGCATTTATAAAAATATGGTATACATATTATTAAAAATATCAGATACTAAGGAAGTTTTTAGCCACTCTTTGCCATGGGTTTTCCCTGAACAGTCCTTTTAACCCTACTAAATGATAAGCTTCTGAAAATACTCCTTTTTAAACTGGGTGGCTGGACAGTCCTGATTTATTTCTTATACCATGTATAAATGATTTTATTACTTCACTCCAAAGCACCTTGATCTGGATGTCAGATTACAACGTACCTCTACGTACCTAGAGGCTGCTGCTTTCTGTGTTTGCTCTCTAGCAATCACCTCTGTGTGCTTCAATTTATGGTTATGCCCCTGTTTCTTGATCTTGATTCTAATTTAGACATTTCCCATTGTCTACCTGCTCACATATATCCCCACCTCTTTTTCTCACTTTCTTGGAATAAAAATACATTGCCTTTTACTGTCTCTGTTGATTACCTTTGCAACACCATTTCTTGTTGAATTACTTATAATTTCTCTTGACTTTCTGGGTTATAAGGTAAATACGTTAGTGTGTCCACACTTTTCTCTACCTGTTTTCTCCATTCCACCCACATCTCATGCATTCGATTGTCAAAAGTGATAACATGTACCTTTTGTCTTACAACCAAAAATGAATCCTGTGTTTAATTTATAGGATTACTTTGTATGTTAAAAATTAATGGAAAGCCATGTACCACATAATGACATTTCCATCAACAATAGCTCACATATATGATCGTAGTCCCATAAGCTGAACAATTCCTATTGCCAAGTGATGTTGTAGCCATCGAACGCTGTGGTGCAATTCATTACTCATGTGTTTGTGGTGATGCTGGTGTAAACAACCTATTGCACTACTGGTTCTTTAGCAGCATAGCACACACAATTATGTGGTGATGCTGGTGTAAACAACCTATTGCACTACCGGTTCTTTAGAAGCACAACACACACAATGACGTGGTGATGCTGGTGTAAATAACCTATTGCACTCCCGGTTCTTTAGAAGCATAGCACACACAATTACAGTAGTAGGCTCTGCCATCTAGGTTTATGGGCATACGAGCACATTCCACAGAGTTTGCACAGGGACTGAATGGCCTAATGATGTGTTTCTCAGAACATATCCCTGTTGTTAAGTGGAGCATGACTGTGTATTCACATATTTATTTACTGCTAAATAATACACCAATGTGCTATAGTTTAAGTCTTTGTTTTTGAAGATTTATTTATTTTTAGTGTTTGAGAGAAGGTGAGGAAGAGAGAGAGAGCGAGAGAGAGCGAGAGAGAGACAGAGAGAGAGAGAGAGAAGGAGATGGCCTAGAGCAATCTTCATAATTGTACATCATTAGTTGTGACATAGTGTCATTCCACACAGGTGGATGTGGGACTGTGTGAGGCAGGAACTGAACTGGGGGCCTCCTGCATGGGAGGTGAGAACTTTCAATGCGGGCTCAGTGGTTACCAGTTGTGCTGCTGTTCAGCATATGGTTTTGCATGGGCTGAGGGGTGGGAATCAAACCCCAGACCTCCCAGTTGCGAGTCAAGCACTCAACCTCTGAGCTATCCTGGCGTTCCCCAGTCTTTTTTAAATACATTTTTGGTCCCCTTCAGAATGTTTCCTCTGGATTCTCTGCCTTTATCATACTTCTAAGTTCTTCCAATGTCTCTACTGTACTTTCTGCTCTATGAAGTCACCCCTTTCCTCAGCGTCTTCTCTCCTATAGCCATCCACTCCTCTGCTCCAGTCTGGTGAACTTTATATTCACCAGATCTACCACAGTGATAGTCTCAGAATACCAAGCTATGGAGAGAGGAATTTATCTTATGCAAATAGGGGGTGAGCCTTTGCCCACAACTACTGGGGGGTGGGGGTGACATCTAGGCCCCTGCAATGCCCTACCTGTTTGGAATGTCATTTGGTCAGCAGATTGTCTAACAGTGTGATTTATGACTTATGATAGGGGCTTTGGATGGTGGGCCATTAGTCTCAGCTTCTAAAGGTTCTGGACATCAGCCTGCCCACTGGAAGGCCTGGAGACTAAAAGTCAGCCATGTAGGCAGCACACTAACAGTAAAGCAACCCTTAGGAGAAGAGTGGAGGTTGGAGGAGAGAAATACTTTGCTATATGCCCACCAAAGGGCATCTATACATATATTTAACTTGGAGTTTTTTCTCAAGAGACATCAGGACTTCTCTCCCGGTGGTTTGCTCTATAGACTTGTTTAAGGCCATCCTGTGCCCATCATCCTTTTGCATAGATCTAGGACAATAGGTCCCATTTCTACCTGCAGTGACTTAAATGGGATCAGACTGTGTTGACTCTAGAACCATGTTGCTGTCATTTTCAACTTTACATTTGGTCTGAATTATGGCACAAGGGGGAATCTGATGAGATTGTTGGAGAAGCTCACGTGCCATGTGTGGCAGTGTTTAGGCCCATTGTCATAGACCAAGTTGAATATGACAACTTCTAAGCTGTTACCTTTAATCTGAGTATGGAGGTGAAGCCACATTGACATGATGCTTTGTCAGCCATCCTTCTGAAGGACATCCCGGCCTGTTGATATAATTTTCTTGTAATGCAACACATAGTCAGCCATTGTTATCTCAAGGAAGTGAGAGCAGTAGCAATTTGAGTTTTTCTAAGGGTGATAGTTGGTTTCTTTAGTACTAAGTGGTACATAATGTTAATTTCTTAGATAATTAGGCCATAGAGTTTTACAGGGTCTGCAAGCTGCTTTAGAATTTACTGGTTTGTCTGTGATGTTTATAGCTTCAGAACATTACAGATAAGTGCAATGAAGTAAAGTCTTTTTTATTTGGATTCTTTACTCATCAAATATTTATCAGGAATCTTCTTTGTCTAGTAAAGTATGAAACTCTGATCTTCTGAAACTTACCCTTTAGCTGATGATGTTCTCATGTTATTAAGCTGAAAAAATAAACAACAGTGCCTGTGACTAACTGTAACATTAGTATCCAGGTGGTTTGCTAATGTATATAAGTACATATGTATACATAAGTATACATAAGTTCACACATATATGTATGTATAAACTACTAATATCAGTATCTCACAAAAATGTGAGTTTTCTTGTTTTGATTAATAAAGTACTTTAGCACTTTTAAAAAGGCTAACCTGATCTTCAGGAACCCTGAGAGGTATTTGAGATATGCGTGATATTGAGATGTGAAACTTGCATTAGGTTTCAGAGTAGATAGGTAAGGGTATAGCACCCATAAATGGCAGGGCTGGGTTGGGTTGGTTCTTAATGTGGTCTTCCTTTTCCTTGAGACTTCTTCCCTCAAGGAGTTTATGATTTAGATGTTCTTTAAGACTTGCACACAACTAATTGGTTAAATGCTGCTTGCATGTAATTATGTGCCCCTTGTAAAATAAATGCAGAGTTGTCACAGACAAGACAGAGTACCACCAGCTGGAATAGCTGAAGAGCTTCATGGAGAAGTGGCGCTTCTCAAAGAAGAGACATGCTCTGGGGTGAGCAGATGAAATTGGATCAAGCGGGTGAGAAGAGAAAGTGCACAGTCCAGAAATCAAGCTGAGAACGACGGAGCTTTATTCTGTAATTAGCAGTAAAATGTTAAAGGTGTCTGAATAGATAAGTAGCTTGTTATAATAAGCAGCTTCTCTGTGACAATTTGTAAGAAGGATTAGAGTATGAAGACTCTGGAGATTTTGAGTTCCATTATATGAAAGAAGAGTGACAATATTGTGCTAGCTAGTTCCTAACCTATTCTACCTCCCTTTTACCCCTAATTGGGACCATTTGGGTTTACTCTGTCTACTGACCCCTGCTTGGCTCCAGGGAAAGGCTGTATCCTGGGTCTCTACCCTTTGAGACAATCCATCCCTGGGTGGTGAACCAGAGTGAGGCTGGGTCTGCTTTATTTATTTATTTATTAAGATTTATTTTATGGTTTGACAGAGAAAGAGACAGAGATGGAGAGAGGCAGAAGGAGGAGGGCCCAGAGCAGTCTCCCAAGTTGTATGTCATTAGTTTTTCGACATACTTTCATTTCACACAGGTGGGTGTGGAGCCACGCAGGGCGGAAACGGGGTCAGGGTCTCCCACGTGGGAGGCATGCCCCAGTGAGCTGGGGGCCGAACTGGGGTCCTCCTGCACAGAAGCTTGCCCTGGCAGGAACCGAACTGGGGCCTTCCACATGGGAAGCACACCCCAGTTTAGCACATGGTTCTACACAGATGGGGGATGGGACCAGGACCGGGGCTTGATCCTTGGACCTCAGGGCTACAAAGTGAGAGCTCAACCTGCTGAGCCATCCAGGCATCCCTGAATGTGTCTGCCTGAATTATGACTGTGCCATGAACTTGGTCTATAAATGTCAAGACAGCATCAAGTCTCAGAGTCTTGAAGAGCCACTCAGCATCCAGGCTAATTTACTAGCTGATAGATTGTAAATCTATCAGTACTGACAAAGAAGACAAGTACACAAGCTTGAACATAATTTTGGTCTTGATTAAAATGAATTCGAGCAGGCTCTTTTAAAAATTTAATTTGTAGGATTTCTGCAATATTACTTGAGTCAGCTTAATTTTCTTTTTTCTTCTTAAAGATAACAATCTAGTATTTTCAAGCACTGGGGGCATTTGCGTTGTACTCATTGGTCAAATAATCTTAGCACCTATTGAAGTAATCTCTCGCAGGCTTTCTTGTAAGCCTCAATTGGCAGCGATCATATACCATACGGAGGTGTACCAAGGAGTAAGGCACTTAAAACCACAATTACACTGTCATAATCCTGGCTGATGAGTGTTGGACTTGACTCATGCAGGACCTGCTTAGGGGATTCAGAAAAGTTAATGATGTTTAGTTTACAAAAGGAAGGGCAGTACAACTTGTGGAGGTGGTAGAGGACCACTGACAGATGTTTCATGGGGCAAGGGTACTGGATTTTAGAAACCCTTCGGGGTCGTATGGACGATGGAGTAGACAGGAAGCAGGAGACCAGTTAGCAGGTGTTAGTCAGGATTCTAAAGAGAAATAGAACTGATGTGTGTGTCTGTGTCCCAAGGAAGAATTGATGTTGCAGCTCAAATGAAAAGGCAGAATTCTGTTTTCCTCGGGGAACCTTAATCTTCTTTTGTTC
>PVKE010039937.1:0-14804 GCA_004027555.1 Craseonycteris thonglongyai
GCAATCACCAAGCTATTGAGTGTGTCCATAGGTCTCTGTGTCTTTGTTACTTTCACTTTTATATTCCACCTATAAGTGGTCATTCTTAAAAATTGCCTTAGAAATTGTGTTTTTCTGTAAAGTGGTCTCTTCCCTTTTCTCAGGATAGCTGTCGTATGCAATGACCTAAGTAGAGCTGGAACTCTAGGTCTACAAGTACTTGTGGTCAAGGCTGGTCTTACTGTCACTAAGCTAGGGTGTCTCTCACTTGTGTTCACCATGAGAAGAATTTACATCATTTAATTTCTTGGATTGTACTACATACCTTTGTTTTAAAGAAAAAATGGCTTTCTTACAATGACACAACGTAAATCAAACAAGAAATGGAGCAAGCCTTGGAGAGAAAGAAGGGGGCAGCTAGTTCTGGATACATGGTATGGCTATGACTTAAAACCCTCCTAGACCCACTGTGTTCATATTTTAACAATATCCTATGTAGTAGCACCATAAATATTCAGAAAGAATTGAGTTCAATGGCTGAGCAGGCAGGTTGTCCGAGTTCCTCTCCTCAAGGCAATAGTCCTCAGGATTTCTTCCTTAAACTGAGTAAGCAGATCTTGGAACTAGGGGACTTCCCTGAAACAGAAGACTGGGTGGAGGAAAGAAATCTTTTCTTGCATTAAGCAAGATGGAAGCCCAAGTCATTTAATTTGAACAGCCGATGGAATATAATTTAATTTTAAATGCTTTGTAAACTTGATAAAATGAGACATATGGCCATGCTAAACTAGATGACTTAAAATCAAAAATCATAATAATGACTCATGAAATCCATTGTCTGAATCAACCAGTTGTACAACTAATTTATATAAAGACATTTTTCCTTCCTTTGAGTACTTGCAGTCCAAGGAATCCTAGTTAGGTATCATTTCAAATTGGTGTGGGTGTGTCAGAGCATAAAGAGATCTCAAAGATCATTTAATACAATCTCTTCATTTTGCACAAATGGGAAAATAGAAACATTTTAGAGCAAACTTATCCAACCAGTAGCCTGCAGGCTGTACATGGCCCGGGATGGCTTTGAATGGGGTCCAATGCAAATTCGTAAAAACTATCACAAGTTAGTGTATTTTACATGTGGCCCAAGACAATTCTTCTTCCAGTGTGGTCCAAGGAAGCCAAAAGTTTGGACATCCCAGTTTGTCAGAGTTTCCCAAGGCAATTACAGGTTAGCCAGGGCTTAAATATTGCCATGGCTGATGTAAGGAAACATATGTTTATAGAAAGTATTTTAAACCATTCCAAATATATATTGATGGTATGAAGATTACAATTTTTCTAGAATTTATGTGTATATATATATATTCTGGACCCATTAAGTGTTCTATTAGAGGTATTGAATTAATGCTATTTTAAAGTCATTGTTTAAGTTTCCTAAGTACATATCCCCATGGTATATTGTGAAACTAACCCTGAGGAACAATAAAAGCTGTCATTTTACTTTCTTCCAGGAGGAATTAATGACTCCTCTAAAGAAACTCCACAGGCAGAAATTTCTATACCCACATTTTTCCCCCCACACATCTAGAAATATCTTTGGATTAATAATGAGAAAATAAAAATCTGTCCCTTGAGAAGACTCTCTTGGTTTCTCAGAATAAACCAGCCCAATGTCCACTTTACTTTATATTCACAGAATTGGTTTAGTGGTTGGTATGAAACAAGCAATGTCCTAGTCAACGTAGCAACTTAAGTCTGCAGCATGCTCCCTGGATCCAAAGCAGTGTAAACAAGATGAGATCATATAGAAGCACAACCAAATGAGTTTACACTCTTGTCTGTACAGCTGAGATATATGCAGAAACCGATGGAAAACCAAAGAAAAGTGAATTTGGGGTTATCTCAGCACTAACTTGCAAGAGAGTATACAACTGAATGCCGACTTCATTTTATTTGAACAAAAGAAATTCGTTCACGAATAGGGTAAATGTGTTGTCTGCCTTCCGTACTGCTGAGAGACAGACAGGCTTCGGTGAACCGTGGTTTCTAATTATGTGACTTTATGAGCCTATGCAGGTTATTATTTCTGTTTTACAGATGAGAAAACAGAGCTTGGATTAACTGTGTCCTAGATCTGTGTTACAGTAACTATCAAATATCAAATGAATGTCTGGACTATAGATTCATGTTCAAGGGCAGTTTCACCCTCTTTATTCCTTCATTCCAGAGCAGCGCTTAGCTGACAATGACTGGAGATGGTATGTGCATTTTGTAAAGTGACTGCTTTCTGCTAGGTATTTTGCTGTCTGCTTCATATACAGTATTATGTTTAACCAAACCCCCAAAACAATTAGCAACATTTTATACATAGGTTAGAAAACTAAGGCTCAAAGAAAGGAATTCACGTGCTAAATATAATGATAAATGGCAGAGGTTGAATTAAAACCCTTATTTGTTTCACTCTAAAATCACTCAGTTTTTCATCAAACAAAATATCACCCATTATATTTCACTTTACCTCTATAAAAGGCTGAGGCCCAGGTACCAGCCTCCTCACTTTCCATGAAATGGCTTGTGGAAGATGTGAGGACAAAGAATGAAGAGAAGCAGGGAGCTGTTAGTGGAGAACTCAGTACAACTTTGCTCACACAATGCTGCTCCATGGACCAAGGACTAAGGACAGGGGAAGCTGGGATGGCTCAGCAGGTTAAGAACTCTCTTTGAAGCTCCAGAGCCCGAGGATAGAATCCTGAGCCCGGCCTGTGCAGACCCATATGCTGAACTGGGGTGCGCCCCCAGTTCAGTTCTTGCGGGGGGCCTATGCGGGAGGTTCCCAGCACAGTTCCTGCCCTGCGCAGCCCCGCGCCCACCTGTGGAGTGAAACCATATGGAAATCGAATGCTGTCAACTATGGAGAGTGCTCTGGGCCCTCCCCCCTCTCTCTGTCTCTCTCTGTCAAAAAACAATAAAAAAACCTATTCTTTAAAGAAAAAAAAAGGACAGGAGGCTACCACTAGCTGGAGGGACCTTCGACACCCATCGCAGTTCTATTTCAACCATCTTTTCTAAGCCCTAGCCAAGAACTGAAACACAAATTGCACAACCATTCTACATAGTGAAGCTGATAAACATTTTGGCATCCCCTCAAAATAGCATTTCTATTGGGCATAATATGAACTGATGCTAGAATGTTTCCATCATGGTGAAGTGAATGAACCTGTGAACACCACTATATATACAGGGTAATAAGCTGACTATGAAAGCCACAGAAACCATTTCTGAAGCGAGGCGTTAAAAAAATAAATAAAACAGAAAAGGAAGGTTCACCTGCATGCTTTCACCTAAACTCTCAGAAAGGCCACGTTAGGAGACTGCTTGCTAAGCTTGACTGACAAGGAGCAACTTGTACTAGACTCACTCAGTTCAAGGCCTGAGTGCGAGAATGCATGCATGCTCACCTAGCAGGGTCAGGGCGAGGCCAGTGGGGCATCTGGGGAGTGACATTCATGGAAACACTCACTGCAGGCTGACCTTGTACTTGTGACTCCTGCGCTCCAGTCCAGCCTCAAGCTCATACAGACTCTGCACTGAGTGAGCAGGTGATGCCCACGGCATGTTAAAACTGGCACTGGGGAGACTTGGGGTGCAGGTGAGTCCTTCACTCTGCCAACTTCCAGGCATGGATGACAAGGCTTGTCCTGGTGAAAATACCAGCGAGGCCCTTTCACCCGGGCCAGGTCTTGTTTCTTCTGCCTGGAATGACCATCCTCAGCATGTTAATTTGGGGAATCCTACTTCCTTTCCCTCTTAACTTTGTCTTACAGAATCCATTGGCATTAGTGTTTTAGAGGAGCATGTAATTAATGAAATGAGTTTCTCATGTGTGTCACTCGGGTGTGTGTGAGTAGGAAGCCAGTAGCCCTTTTGAGAGAGATATTTGGAAATGCCTGGGCACCAGGTCTAAGAACTAACTAACCAGTTGCTGGACAGAATTTGCTTTACAAGTGAGCAGGAACACCTCAATTGCCAAGAGACTGACTATCGCTCTATGTTTTTAATAACAATTATTATGGTATGAGAATATTAATTGTAACAGTGCTTATAGTGGCAGAAAATAGTAAATTAGTAAAATGCCTATGAAAGGGGCTGACTAAATGATTTGAGGTGCTTTAGTACCACGGAATTAAAAGTAATTAAATGGAAGGAGTTCTAGATACTCTCAGTCTTGGAAAGATATTTACGATACATTTTTAATGAAAAAGGAACTAGAAGAACAATATATCTAGTAGGACATCATGTATGAAAACTGCCTCCCACATTAATTTTACACACTTTTTCTTGGTATAATTATTCACTGGGAAATGAAAAGGGGCAGCATACATACCAACCAGACGCTAGCTAGGTGGGAAAGAGAACAGGATTGGGGTGATGGTTCAAATTGGCATTTTAGACATAGAAAACATGTGCATATATTTATTTTGTAATTCAGTATTTTCAAGTGAAAGTCTAAATATTTTGTGGCAGCACTGCAATGGCTGCAAAACATTAAACACTGAATCTGTGCTTAGGAAGGGCTGCTTAATTAATGTGAAGTGACACCTGGACTGAGGGGCAGAAGTGACATTAAAAAAAGGCAGAAAGTTCTTTTTCAAGTTCATCTACCTTTTACGTCTTGCCAACTCTTGAGCTGGCTATAGATAGTGTAAATGGGAATTCGATGGTACGAGGCCTTTTATGATTTCAGACCCTAGTCCCAGCTAAGGGTCTCCTTGTTCCTAGTGCGAAGTGCATAGTTTAGCCAACCTGCTGATAAGTGGGGTTACTACTGTCACCTGCCCTCACACACTTTAATCTGTTGGGCCCTATGCGGGTGGGCACCCTTCCACCTGTGAGCACCTTCATTTTGAGAGCCAGGCACTCATCATATTGGCTGATGGCTGGTGTTTATCATATGCTCTCCTTATACAAGCTGACTCACTGATGCTAATGCTTTTCCACAAAAAGTCTGCATAGAACACATGGAACCAGTAGATATGGTAACTCAAACGCACGTTAGGGTCAAACAAACATCCGAAAGTGGAGGCTGAGCCTTAGCAAGTAATGTTTGTGATTTTGTGATTAAACATAACTACTTTGGTGAACATTTACATACCTGGACACAGGTCATTGAATCCCATTTTTAAATTTAATTTCATAGGAAATAGATGAACAATTCCATTGACTACAATATTACAGTTTAAGCATCACTAATGTTTTACTTTCTGTGAATCAGGATTTGTTTGGATTTTACATACTGAGTTTCCCAAAGGACTGGTGAAAACAGTTTAGGAGTCGCTTAGAAATGTTTGCTTGTGTGTATGTTTGTGCATGTGTATACATTTCTTCTGCCTTAGTGCAGTCATATGAGTAGCATCTGAGGCAATATAGGGCTGTTTGTACTTTAGCATTTTCTCATCAAAACCAAAGATGGAATAATATAGTTTCCTGGACTGATGGAGGTAGTAAAATAAAAATCAATTCTAAAGTTGGCTTTAGGGGGTTCTGATGACCTTTACAGTGTCTAAACCTACTGGTACATGCACATAATAGAAGTTTAAGTTATTTCATTAAGTTTAGTTATTTTCTCAGCCCTTTTCAATCTCTCCTACACTACTAGACGCTGAAGTCCTCATTGACCCATTGCTGTAAAAATGGTATTTGTATTTTCCTCAGATTTTGTGTTATGGCTCAAATACTTCACAACTTATTCCTTCATTCCAAGGTTTAGGAATCTGTAACATCAAAGAGAATAACATTTCAGGTTATTCTCCTTCCTTTTAAAGAGTAGTTGTATAATTTTGGTCATCTTTATTTTTTAATAAAAAATAACATTGGATTTTTCAAATGCAGAGAAGTACACAAGTAGAAACATGGGCATCCTCATATCTGCACTGCAGCTGGCGTGAGAAAGGAGATGTCAAGTGGGACTGACCTGTCCGCATGGTCCCTCTCTTTCCCTCCCTCCCTCCTTTCCCTCCTCTTTAACTTTTTAATATACAATTTTAAAATATGCACAAATGGACAAAATAGTATGATAAATCCCATGCCTTCATTGACATCTTCAAAAATTACCAATACCTTCCCTTTTTTTAACATTTAAAGCAAATCTCACACATTATGCATCTCTAAGAGTTCTTTTTTAGCCTAACCAAAATACCTTAATCACACCTAAATATATAACTATCATATATAGATATAGATATATTAGTAATATAATATCACACATATAATATAAATACTTACATTTAGATGTCACCTAATACCATCTATGATGGTTCATTTTATGTACCAACGTGAATGGATCACGGGGTGCCCAGGTATTTGGGCAAACATTATTCTGGATGTGTCTGTGAGGGTATTTTTGGATGAGATTAACATTTGAATCAGGAGACTGAGTAAAGTAGATTGTCCTCCCTAATGTGGGTGGGCCTCATCCAATCAGTTGAAGGCCTGACTAGATCAAAAAGGCTGACCCTCCTCTGAGTAAGAGAATTCCTTCTGTCTGACTGTCCACCTGGATATTGGTTTTTCCCTGCCTTCACACTCAGATAGGAACATGGGCTCTTCCCGGGTTTTCAGTTAGCAGCTTTCATGTTTCTCATACCTTCAGACTAGGACTGGAGACAACACCAGTTCCCCTGAGTCTTTAACTCAGGGGTCTCCAAACTTTTCAGCCCGAGGGCCGCATTAACTATCAAATAGCAGTTTGGGGGCCGACTACACACTCAAGGTCCAAATAAAAAAGAATCAAAACATAGATGTTGTTTTTAATTATTTATTTAATATTATTTTATTGAGATAAAAAGGTCTGCATGGGCCAGATGAAAGGGCCTCATGGGCCGGATGCAGCCCGAGGGCTATAGTTTGGAGACCCCTGCATAACTTGTCAACTCACCTCCAGAATTACATAATCCTATTCTTCCTAATATCTATCTATCAGCTATCTATCTATCCATCATCTATATCTAGCTGTCATCTATATTCTGTCACTATATTATCTATCTATCTATCTATCTATCTATCTATCTATCTATCTATCTATCTAATATCAAAACATATGTCTGGAAATCCCTGACTAATGCATCACCTAATCACTAGTTCATACTCAATTTTCCCCAAATGGCTCAAAAATGTCATTTTACAGATTGAGCTAGAATCCAAGTAAGTGCCATTCACTATTTTTAAGTCTATAAACATCAGTTTCACTTGTGAAAAAGTCATGGAATGTTTTGACTTTTACAGCATTTCTTAAATAATATTGAATAAGCCCCAAAACACAGAATAATAAACTCAAAATTTTAGAATCTGATACCAGATTCTAAAGATCAGAACACATGCCTTAGATACATCAAGACTGGAGATCGAGAGAAAATGCAACACATTCCTATTAACACTACTAGACTCTTGTAAAGTCAATGAGCTTCTTTTCTGACTCTAGGTTCCACATCTATAAAACAGAAAATGCATATGTGAAATATTTATTTGGCCTTCCTCACAGGGATGCAGTGAGGGTAGAAGGTAGCCTCACATGATTACATAGCTCTGAAATAAGGTATCAAAAATAAAGAAATTTACATATTGTCATCGTTGTCATCTTCATCTAAAGAACCTGCTTTGTTTCTTTATTTGCAGCTGGAGTTGTATTCTCAGATGAAACTTGCACTCAATGCAAATCTGTGTTTCATTATCAAAATTAAAAAAAGCAAATAAATTGTGCTGTAATGAGCTAGGCCTGATCTTTGATCAGAAGGAATTCTGTAAGCCTAACACATGCGAAAAAGAGGCAAAAGCTGACCTCTCAAGGTCACTGCTCCGGGCACTCACCCAGTACTATTGAGGTAACTCTGTCCCACGCTGCAGTCCTTTGAGAGAGAAGATGGATTAAACCAAAATGCAGGCAGGCACTGACCATTGCTGTGTCGCTCATAACCATAGTCACTAGTGGGGAAAGAGCCAAGAGAAACCTTGTCAAAAGACGGGTATTCACTGAATCAGTGCCTTTCCAAAAAAATTGAACTTTTTTTTCCCTAAGGGACTATCTGTCAATCACCCATGAAAACATCCTACAGAACCCAATTTCAGAAAGACTGTGTTGGAGACAAGAAGGGTGCCGAATGCAGACAGGAGGGCTCCATGCCCAGTAATTCCAAGGACACACCTGTAAGCTGAGCGAGTAGATTACGTTCTCATGAGGAGGCTGTACAATACTGATTGCGGCTGGGCCAGAGAAAGCTGTGAGTAGTAAACAGGCAGTAGTGGAAGCTCCGCCTTCAGTTTAAGATTTCACTGAAGAGGCTGCCACAGCCCTGGGGGACAGGGTTCTCATTAGCGCTGATGCTTTCGGGTGCTCTTCCAAGGCACCTGTGTATGCCTGGTAGAGCTGAGCCAGGTCTCTCTGTGCACAAGCCATATGCTTCATTCAAAATCAGCGCAGAAAAAGACATGTCCTTCAGGAGTGCTGTGATGAGCATCCCCCCAAGGGAAAGTTTTGTCCTGGTCAGTGAGCACTGCCAGTCAGAACTACCCGCTTTAAATCTCCTCTCTGGTTTGGAAACGGTCAAAGTCTGTCCTCTCAGCCTCCTCTCATTCTTGCCTCTAGGGGCTTCAGAGTGGCCTGATCGTTGGCTTTTGGAAGATGAACCCGGGCACACAGGATGACAACAAATTGCACCTCCGCACGCACAGACAAATTGCGGGCAGCAATCAGCAAGCACTGGTACACACTGGCGCTTCTGTGTAACAGAGGTGAGACGCTGGTGTACCCGGGTCAGCAGGGGAGACATCAGCTCAGCTACGGGGCCGCCACCAAGCAGCTGGCAGCCGGATCTGGTGCTGGTTCAGCTCCGCCTGGGGAGGTTCAGAAGTGCTGCCTATAGGATGCCTGGTGCGTATGTCAGGGGAGTCCTTCACACATGCTGGAGCATGACAGGCAAGATGCTCTGGGGGACGGTCCAGGGGACTAAGGCAAGGGGGAACATTCCATGACAACCACGTTTCATTATGCCACGGTCAAGTGGAAGCACGGCAGCTCTACCTCATTACTGGTAGAAACTCAGAGCGGTTCCAATGAGCCTCCGAAACACATGCAGCAAACACGCAGTGGCAAAAATCCCCTCTAAATAGAAAACCGGACGATGGCCTCCTTCATGGTTCATTTCCCACGTCACTGAATACATTTTAGTGAGTGGAAACAGTAGCAGGTTCCAATCACAAATAAATACAGGAATCAGGCTAAGACTGAGAGGTGTGAGGGGTGGGAGAGAGGAGAAACCCAATCGCTTTCTTTACCCCATGTTCCATTTACTCTCTAGATTAGCTTAAAATTTAGCTAATTCTAAACAAAAAAAGATGACAACGAAGACTACTTATTTTGGAAACTCATAGAAAAGATTCCCAAAGGAAGACATTTTTTCCAGGAGAAATCAGGGAATTGGGACACTTCAACTCACTGTTTTTCCTTTGGTTTTCTATGAGAGATTATATTTGGCCCTTTGCACAAGAACGACTGGTAAGGTCAAAGTTAAACTACTAAAATAAGACATTAGATTCCTTTACAAATAAATCCTCCTTGAAGAGAGTGGATGAAAGGGAAGTGAAGCATTGGCTTCAGGAAGAGGGATGTGATGATAGACTGAAAAAACTTCTAGGGGCACTCTCCCTGTGAATGTATTTCAGGGTGTCAATCCTGAAGGGAGGCGGATGGGGATAAAATATCCTTGTCACTGTAATAATGTTGCACTGACTAACGCAGAAGTCCGGGTTGGGCAGGCCCCTGCAGAATTGCTTGTGAGAGCCCTTGTAAGAGCGCCTTTGCCCTCTGGCTGAACTCAAAGCTCCAGCACGGCTGCTGGCCCGCCTTGTCAACCAACAAGCAGGGAACAGGCTGCGACTATCAGTCTGAGTATTGTTGGCCAATTTTGCCAGGCCAGCCCAGTACTGTTTATTCAGACAACATCTCCAAAAATCTTTCATGAGAGATGACTTACTTTTTTAAAAATACATGAGGTGTGTGTACACAGGACCTCAGCCCAATCGTTGATACTCTGATGGTCAGATTTGTGACCAGTGGATTGCTACACAGCAAGAACTAAACTGTGAAAGGAATGTCTTTGGTTCTCACATGGGTCAAGTTTCAACTATTTAACATACACATACATATTTCTTATCTGCTTCCTCTAAACTAAAAACATATAAAGACAGAAAAAAGAAAACAAGAAGGGGGGGCAAAAAGAACAGAAAACAAGATGGATATAATCAAGGGAGTTACCACCTACTCTTCCTCAATAATTTTTTACTCACTCAAATGCTAAACACTGACCTAGAACAAAGCAAGGGAATCACTGTCCCTGCAAGTTAGCTTTCTGTTTACCGACTGCTTCTGGAAACTCACAAGGGCACTACGAGTTTAAACATTTAAATGACTCAGTTACTTTTCCAACTTAAACTAGTCTAATGCAGGTAAAGGGAGATGTTTCTTCTATCACTAGATTCACAGAGCCATAGATTCACACTACCATTGAATCCATCCTTGCCTTGAATCCAGAAAGTTTTCCACAGCTCACATAAGCAATAATCTGCTAACTGCTGAGGAAAAACTTCCAGAGATAGCAAATTCACTGCCTTATGAGGCCATGGTTCCACTGCCGATAACCCCACATCCTAGAAAGCTCACCAGTCAAAGTCGGCTTCCGTACAGACACAGGGTTCAGATTCCATAGCTCCTGCATATTTTCCTTGCATACATTTCCGCTCTGATTTCCGCTTCTTATAAATCCTTTTTGCTCCCATGATGCATGCTTCCCCCTGTAAGGACACAATGGTGTCATACACTTGAGCACATCTGCTCAGAACCTACCTGCTCTGTATCAGGGCAATTCAGGGAGATGTTCTCAAACCTTAGGGAAATCTGGACTTGGGCAGGTCCACTCTGGGTTAACAGCACTTTCTTTCTGCTTCCTAGAGCCCTCCTATAGAATGTGACTTATGAAGGCAATCTTAAGAAGCATTGAAGATATGTCAAAAAAAAAATCCTTAACTCCTCCTGTATTCAGCAAACCTTTCTTTGGCAGCGTTAGCTGCAGTGCTATTAGAGACACACAGATGACTAAGACTGTGCCTATAGCAAGTGCATTGCCAACAACTCTGTGATATTCAGTTCTCCTGTAAACAAGATTTATACACCTGGTTGTGTATGAGCATATGAAAGAAGAGTATTACTGAGAAATGTAGACCCATTTTGCCCCAATTCATTATGCTTCTGCCCACACAACTTTATAGCACTGATTTTATGCCCGTCTGTCAGACAAGTGAGAGAACTAAATTCAGTGTTTCTCCATAAAATAAATAAAAGCTCCGAACATCACAATGCTTATGCATTCCAAAGGGAGACAAATCTCAGCCATGTAAATGAGCAACCATTTCATTGCTGAGTTTCTGACTAGAGTAGGAGATTCTAGCAGACACAACCTTCACGGCCCAACACAGCTCTTTGCATGTCTAACGGACCAGAGTTGTGTGTCAGGGACTATAAACTGTCTTTCTTGAGTAAACTCTCTTTAACTGGCTCCATTACCTATCCACCTGTCCATAAAAGCCTTAGTCTGGGTTTGGGGGTTGTGAGGTGTCATTGACTGAACACCATGATGGCAGCTTTGCAGCAAGAGCCTCTGCCTCGTCCTCTGAGAGACCTGCAGGGTGACTTCTGGCTGGGAACATGGAAGGAGAGAAGCTTTCAGCCAAGTATTCTGATCTGAGTGAAATAGCTGAGGGGCTGGATGAAGGGAAGCTTCCTATTAATGATTCTGCATTGTTGCACTCCAGTACCTCGCCAGGAAGCAAGCAGCACAGAGTCTCAGAGGGGTGGGGGTGGGGGGTTGCTGGCACTGCTCACAGAGCAGACTTCTATTATTTTATGTCTCTGTTTGTCTGGCTGATAAAATGGAAGATCCTCAGCTCACCCCTGCCCCCGTCCTGCCTCTTCATGACACGCTCAGATAAATTACGTGTAGATCACCATGCTGAGTTGGTATTTCATTTTGAGTTGTAAGTCTAAGGCAAGCACATTTGAATTTTATCTCATTATATCCCAGTGCAATAAAAACAGAAATGACTTCACAACCAGCTATAAAAGGTTGAGATTGTTCACTGCAGTGGGACACAAAACATGTCAGAAAGTGCTAAATGAGCATTTCAACTTAGCGAACCCCGATTCCTACATGGGAATGAGTAGCTCTCCCCCAACATACCCCGCGCCTCCGTCCCGGGGCCCAGCCCTTGCCCCGCTCCTCCGCACCTGGCTGTGCAGCTGCCAGGGTCTGTAGTCCTCCTCTGCACAGCGTCTGTCGAAAATGGACTTGTAGTCCACCTTGACCAGCTGCCATTCAGAGCGGTGGCTGAAGTGTCCAAACACACTACAGAGTTCACAATGATAAAAATAATCACAATAATACCACCACCAACTGTGATGACGACAGCTAGCGTTTGCAGAGTATTGACTATGAGTGTAGCATCATTCTCAGCACCTACTGCCTTGATAATAATTCTCCAAACACAGTGATAAAGAGGGTTACCATTATTGGCTCCACTTCACATGTGGGTAACATGAGGCTCAAAGAGTTTTGTTAATGTGCAAAAACCAACATCACATCACTGAAGAATGGGGAGGGTCAGAACCCAGGGCTTTGACTTAAAAGCCCACTTCTATGTATCATGCCACAGGATGGTTAACAACAACAACAAAAAACAATCAAGCAATCAGTAACTGAGAAAACAGTCACAAATGCTGCATTCTGCATAGTCCACGATTATACTTCCCGGTTCCCTTGCTAATAATGGCCGTTGTTCCCCTGGCTCCCCTGCTATTTGCCCTTCCCACCAGCCTGTAGGGAACGTGGCAGCAGGACTAAGTGATTAGAACTGTTTCCTCCACGGCCCAATCTATCCTTTCAGAGACACTCAAATATTTAATGAGGTGTTTGAATCACCAATCATAGATGTAGATAAAAGCCACAAGGCAGCCTTTTCAATCAGCTTTTTAAATCTATTTTGCAAGTAGCACAACTGAATACAGACAAATTATGGAATCAATTGCTAATCTAGCTATGTTTACCATGGCCCAAAGTGTAGCTATTAGGCATATTCAATTTTTGTGCATTTTTTTTCTATCAATAAAAAAAAAAAAGGAGGAAGGAAAGAAATTAGAACATGTATCAACTATTCACTTTGATTCTTCAATTTTCATTGCTGACAGGATCGAGTCCTTTAAAATCATCTCTGTTTTCCAGGTCCAATTTTCTAGGGGAAGCAAAAAGCACCGTTCCATATTTCAAATTCAAAGCTCATGTTTTGAACCCCACAGGCAGGCAAGTCATTAATCAAGTCTTTCACAAATTAATGATCATGTCTTTCCAGACAAGAATGAGAGCAAATGCAATTTCGCAAGAACAGACTGTTCTTAGGCTTTTCCTAATCTGCTTCACAATTGGGTTAGGTAAAGAGCCAGGAAAAAAATGGAAGTCTGCGTGGGGTTTTGCTCAAGCGCTGTGTTCTGCCTTAAAGTGAAATCATCCTTCTAGGCCTGTGACTTTCTGCATACCGAGTTTGTTTACTATGAAGTTTTAAATGTATAGCTTTGCTTTCTATTGAAATGACATCTTTTAGTCAGTAGTGGGTATGTGTGTGTGTGGGGGGGGGGGGTAGGGGGGTAGGGAGGTGGGTAAGCAGTACCCTTTCGCCACTAGCCCTCAGGGTGAGTCTCCTAAGGACCAGTAAGGAGCCGAGAGAATGGCCGCCCACATTTTTCTTTCCTCTTTGCCAGGCAATCATGAAGCCAGATGTATTGACTTGGCTAGCCACTTCAAACATAACAATAAAAAAGTGAATAGGCTAAGCTCAAAACCATGCTTCTAGGTTAATATTAAGACTCGAAGACATCATAGGTGTCCACTTACGTCATGATGAGAGTTTCTTCCCCAGGCTCACCCAGGACCCCATCCACGAAAAGTGGAATCGATGTGAAACTGTATTTGCTCCAAGATCTCCCTTCATCAAAACTCAACCTAGTAACAAAACAAACAAACAAACAAACAAAAACAACAGGTATCAGATCTCAAAAGAAAAAAAGAATCTTTTCAAAGGAAAGTATGATCAACCAATAGGGAATATATTTTAAGAGGAACTTACTAAAGCATTGTCACAGTGAGCCTTTTATACAAAGAAGTGATCTTAATTATACCAGAGTGTGGAAATCCAGCTAGCCAAGTGATCTGGGACCTAGATGTGTTATAACATCAATAAGGAGAGAGTTGCATGAAACCGAAATAATAATAAATCTTTGATAGAAAGTTTTAAATGTGGATATTTTATTCAGTCCTAGGCTTCACTGTGACTCGCTCCAAAACCTCACTGCCTTCTAGCAGCAAGCCTTACAGGTGATTCTGAAGAGCGATGGCCTTTTGAGACCTACTCAGATGGACTTGAACCAGCCACCTCTAAGTGATCAAACCGTCAGTGGCATTCCTCTTATGTTATTAGGAATCCTGGTTGACTCACTAAATGAATGGGTACAGGACAGGCGCTTGGGAGTAAGAGTAGCTTCTAATGGTCACACAGGACTTTTTCTTTGCTCTGCCTTTCTCTGTGGATGGCTCCCCCAGGCTAAGCCTCTGTTTCTCTTAGTGCTGCAGCTTTTCCTTCAGTCGCCAAAGTAACTAAGAGTGAAGGGGAAATCAGGCTTTTGACTTTGAACAAGCTTGTCTGTGGAGAGAGTCACATTCAAAAACACACAT
>PVKE010039938.1:0-14801 GCA_004027555.1 Craseonycteris thonglongyai
GGACAATCCACCAAGAAAACATGACACTCATCAATATATATGCTCTGAATCAAGAAGCACCAAAATTTATAAAGCAACTACTAACACATCTAAAAGGAGAATTTGACAAAAATACAATTATAGTAGGGGATCTAAACACACCCTTGACACCCTTGGACAGATCATCCAAGCAGAATCTAAATAAGGAAATTGCAGCTTCAAATGATACATTGCAGGAAATGGACATCATTGACATTTACAGGTCATTCCATCCTACAACAAAGGGCTATACATTTTACTCTAGTGCACATGGAACATTTTCAAGGATAGACCATATCCTGGGACTTAAATCCAACCTCACCAAATTTAAGGGCATCCAAATCATACCAAGTGTATTCTCAGACAACAAAGCGTTGAAACTTGAGTTCAATTGCAAAAGTTCAAGTGCAGAGAGATCCACATATATGTGGAGATTGAACAACATACTATTGAAAAGTAGCTGGATCAAAGAGGAAATTAAACAAGAGATTAAAAAATTTGTGGAAACAAATGACAATGAAAACACGATGTACCAGAATTTCTGGGACACAGCAAAAGCCGTATTAAGAGGAAAACTTATATCATTACAGGCCTATCTCAAGAAACAAGAAAAACTACAAGTAAACACCCTTACATCTCATCTTATAGAGCTAGAAAAAGAAGAACAGAGGTCCCCCAAAGCCAGCAGAAGAAAAGAATTCATAAAAATCAAAGCAGAACTTAATGAAATTCAGAATAGAAAAACAATAGATAAAATTAACGCCACAAAAAGCTGGTTCTTTGAAAAACTCAATAAAATCGACAAACCACTGGCTAAGCTCACCAAAGAACAAAGAGAAAAATCTCATATATCCAGAATATGGGACGATAGGGGAGAGATTACAACTGATGCTGCAGAAATACAAACAATCATAAGATATTATTATGAAAGACTCTATGCCAACAAATTTGACAAACTAGAGGAATGGATAATTTTCTAGAAACATATAGTTTACCTAAACTGAACCAAGAAGATTTGGATAACCTAAATATACCAATCAATAGTACAGATCTTGAAACAATTATCCAAAAATTGCCCAAAGGCAAATGGCCTGGACCAGATGGCTTTACCAATGAATTCTACCAGTCATTCAAAGAAGAACTAATGCCCATCCTCATCAAACTACTCCAGAAAATTCAAGAGGAGGCAGTACTGCCCAACTCTTTCTATGAAGCTAATATCACCCTAATACCAAAACCTGGGAAATACAATACCAAAAAGGAAAACTATAGGCCAATCTTACTGATGAACACTGATGCAAAAATCTTAAATAAAATTTTAGCTAACAAAATACAACAATGCATTACAAAGATTATTCACCATGACCAAGTGGGATTCATCCCAGGGGCACAAGGATGGTTCAGCATACGCAAATCAATCAATGTAATCCAGCACATAAACCAAACAAAGGATAAAAACCACATGATTATCTCAATCAATGCAGAAAAAGCATTCGACAAGATACAACACCCATTTATGATAAAAACACTGAATAAAATGGGAATTGAAGGAAAGCACCTCAACTTAATTAAGGCCATATATGACAAACCCTCAGCAAATATTATACTGAGTGGGGAAAAGCCCAGAACTTGTTATTGTAAGGTTCACGGAAGAAGGACCATACCGAGTTCTGGTTTAGTGAGAGAGTTTATTAGAAATGGACAAAGAACAGCCAGCTGACACTGAAAGAGGGAAAGATAGCATCAGCCCCTTCTGGGGGTTGGGAGCGCTTTTTTTTTATTCAGGTATCAGAAGAACCAGAAAGGGGACTGGAGGAGGGGTATCAGAAAATATTAGCATCTAGGTTGGGCACGTGTAGTGGATAATATGGCGCCAAGTCCCAACTGCCTCTGGGTGGGGTGGAAAGTCTTTGCAGGCTCTTCTCTTCAGGGAGGCACCTGAGGCTGATGCTTTGTCCTCCCCTCCCACTGTCTCACCCTTCAGCCATAACATTCCAGCCTTTTGCTATTATATAGCAGGAGATGGGGGGCGTCATTCATTCTTCTGGAGCTGCTTTCTGCTGGACAGGGGCAATGTTTGAGGTCATGGGGGGCAAAATGCTGTGGGTAAGGGTCAGTGCTGAGGGTGAGGCATTGGTAATGAATTTGGAGCTGCATCATTTTTCACAGAGTCTGAGTCATAGAAGGCAGGGATCAAGAGTCAGAATGAGAAAGATAAACATAAACATGAGTGGTCCTAAAAAAGGGAGAAACCAATTAGCCCAAATAGATTTTAGCCATTGATAATAAAAATCCTCCTGTTTTTCTCTGATCTTTTGTTCTTTCTCCTGAATTTTGGCAGCTGCATCTCTTACTGAGGCCTGACTGGTTAAGGTAAAAGCAGCATTATTCATCTAGTTGTAGGGAGATTTATCGCTGACAAGTGTGCAGGGTGACAGCTGCTGTGGATTCAAATTGGTCTTGTAGGTAAGTTCTTCCAGGGAGCTTTGGAGATTCTCAGAAAGGGTGTGGAGTAAGTCAGGGAGTTTCCTAGACTTCCAGCCATAATAAGGTCCAGGCAGCCAGTGATGCCTATGGCTATGAGCAGGGGAATGGCATAGATGGCCCATTGGTGTCTGACCAACTGGGTACTTTGGATGGGAGAGACTCTTGGGATGAGACTAAATTGATGTTCAGGGTGAGCTAAATTAGAGTGCAAGTTTCCATCCTATTTGTGGGCAAGCACATGTAAGTGTTAGTTCCAAGGAGAAAGAGGGCCCCTGAATGAGTAAAGCAGGCAGACAGGTGGATGAAAAATAGGTGTGTGAGGAGTTGGACATTTTAAGGAGAGCCTGAGTGAGGCTAACAGCCCTTTAAGAGGGAGGAGACAGGGGCTTAAATGCATATATCCAGGGGTAGAGAGAAATAGAAGACAGTGCAAGTCAGAGGGATCCTTCTTTGGGGAGACATCAGCACTGTATAATCCCCTATAGGAAATTTTCCCCTGGGGGCCTAGAAGGTGAACAATGGATTCCCATGGATAGCCAAAGTCCCCCTGGAGATTGGCATCCCAGAGGAGGGTGAGGAATTGCTGGCAAAATCAAGGAGTAGGGTGGAGGTGACCATGTGAATTTGTTCTGAAAGGGGTGGGGGTGACTGGCTAGCAGAGCAATCACATTGACCATTCATGTGTGTTTGCCCACTATCCAGAGGCCCACAGGGGTGCACAGAAAGAATGTAGTAATAAAGATACCTAGAATTATTATAAGGTCTATGTGATTGCAGAGAGGGTGAATTATAGCTGGATGGGAGCAAGAGATGATAGCTAGAATGAGAAAGGTGGAGGTGATCATGGGGAGAAGTAAATTGCCCTGTAGTGCTTTTTCCAATGTGGGGACAACATGGAAGCACTTAGCTGGGTATCCAGTGTTTCAACCAGGAACTAGGGTCTTCTTCCAGGATTTGCAGAGTTGGAGCTTAGTTTGTCTGAGAGGTGAGCATGAGTATTGGAGAAGGGGGCCAGGATGTGGATTCAAATTCCCAGGAGGCTTGGTGGTCCATGCTTTCAACCTAAAAAAAATTAAAACATGGGACATGGCCCAAGAGGTTAGCAGTTGTAGGGGTAAGTAAGGATGTTACAGTTCACCTGACAAAGAAACCAAGCAGCACTTGGGAGATAGGAGTCACAAACCTTTATTTATGCCAGCTGGCTCAGAGGAGTGTTGTTCCAAAGTCTGATCCCTGCCTGCTGGAGAGCTTCACTTTTATAGGGCTTAGTTTCTGGGTATGGGGTTATCGCATCAGGAGGGTACCATGAGGCTCAAAGATTGGTTAGCTCATGTGGGGTGATGATGATGTCAGCAGAGAAGTCCCGACCTTCAGGAGTGGCCATCTGGGGGAGAAGACACCATCTTAGCAGAAGCTGGAAAATTTTCTTATCAAGGAGAACCTGAAAGGGTCTGGTCCATTGTGGCTGAAGATCAGTGTGGTGCAAGGCGTTTAATAAAATGCAATTTCCAGGGGAATGAACTGAGTTCCCTTCTGAGTCCCTGGAGGGCTGGGGCAGAACCTGGTCAGCGTGCTCACAGAGGAGCTGTCCGACAAGGCTGAGGGTAGAAATATAGTTCCCAACCATGGAGGAATGAGTGGGAAGGTTTCCAAGTAGGAAGGGTCTGCAATACATGAGTTCAAAGGGTCTTAGGAACATTGGAGTGCAAGGTAGAGCACAGATGTGAGAAAGGGACATAGAAATAATAGCAGTCCAAGGGCCTTGTATTTCTAGGGAGAGTTTAGAACAGGTAATGCCACAAATGAGTATAAATAGAAAGAAAAGGGTAAGAGTGAGGTCAATAGTCAGAGAGCAAAAAACAGCTATAGCGAAAGCGGGGATGGCTCAGTGGGTTAAGTGCTCGCTTTGAAGCCCTGGGGACTGAGGATCGAATTCTGGCCCTGGCCCATGTGGACACACATGCTGAATTGGGGTGCGCCCCCAGTTTAGTTCTTGCCGGGACCTATGTGGGAGGCTCCCGGCCCAGTTCCTGCCCTGCACAGCCCTGTGCTCACCTGTGGAGTAAAACTGTATGGAAAACTAATGTCAACTATGGAGACTGCTCTGGGCTCTCCCCCTTCTCTCTGTCTCTCTGTCTCTGTTTCTCTATGTCAAAAATCAATAAAATAAATCTTTAAAACACACACACACACACACACACACACACACAAACAGCTGTATATTGTGCTGGGCTGTAAATATGTAAATCATTGTCACCTTTGGGGTCTAAATCTAGTTCTTTGTGGTGCCTAGTCTGATGACGCTTTTGGGGTAAAAATACATTTAAGGTGCAAGGCTGTACTCTAGGACATATGAGTAGACAGTTTTTCCATAGATGAGAAACCATCCATCATGCAACTTGGCATGTGCATTAGCATTGCCATTTGTGATTGTGGAGCTGCAATTTAGAGTTACATCAGCTGAGACATTAAGGCAATGGTTAATATATCCAGTAAATATCAAACAATCTTTTGTGGGGGTCATATGAGAGATCTTGGGAGAAAACATGGCTCTATCTTTTGTGGTGACCATGAGAACACAATTATAGGTGTCAGAATAAGAAATAAGCTTGTTAATAACTTGGCTTTATATAAGAAATTTGTATTTTGCCTAAAATTTTGTATCTATTAAGCCTAGTGACTCATTTTAGTTTGACAGTGGTTACAGTGCTCAGGAGCACAGTCTAAAGCAATGGGCAGTGATTGGAGGTAGGGCTTAGAGATGCCCTGAGAAAATTTTTCTAGAGTTATTTTTAAAGTCTGATTGTCTTGTTCTACAATTTGTCTAAAGTATAAGTTATTGGCAAGAAACAGACTTAATATCAGCCCACATATAGGGGCTCTATTTATCTCTACAATTGAGCAGGTTCTAGAAAATAGGTCCAGCTGAGACAGAGTAACTAGTTCTATTATTAATCATAAAACTAAGAGGCTTATCTGCCATGTCAAGGGTCACCCATATGTTTTCCTCCCTCTGTTATTTTAGTGATCTCTTGGGGAGCTGATGGGCACGTCAGATCCCGTCAGTCAGCTACAGACATTTGAGGAGGAGTTGGTCCCTGCTCCCTTCAGAACAGGGGACAATCCTTTTTAGTGCCTTTTGTTTTTCAAAAGGGCATGGCTGCTTTGGAGGAGTAGGGCCCTCCTTATTCCAGAGATCTGGGCTTCTGCACCCAAAGAAGGTTCCTTCACATGGTATTTTCCTTTTGGGGTTGGTGGGATGGCCCTGAGGTGACTTAGGTTTCAGCCCATCTATTATTATGGCCAAAAGTCTGGCCTTTCTCTGATCTTGTTTATGATCACACTGTTCCCTCTTTTCTAATTATCCTGTTCTCAGTTGCTAAAGACATTGAAACAAATTTCCCGGCCTTCCTTAAGATTTGAACTTTCTTATTAGGAATGTAACAAATAATGGGTTAGAATAATTGTAATATACTGCCAGGTGAGGGAAAACATTAAGCCAAGTATAAAATCATTTTGATGAGATATAGTATCTTTGCTTTTTTCAGGCATAAAGAATTTTAATTTCAGTAACAGACAAGCAGTCCAAGAAACCCTTGCCTAATCTAGTGTTTCAGTCTTGTTTAGCTTAACTGTACATAAAATCTCCTTCACAAATCTTCTACAAATTTAATCCCTCTTAGTTTGTCCCCTTTCACTCATTCAGAAATAATCATCCTCATTACAAACTTTTTCTTTTAATTTCTTTAAAAATGTATCTCCATACCTTACTTATACCTTCATAAAATACATACATCTTAACTACACGCAAAATCTCCTTTATATTAGTTGGTATCCATAATCCTCAGAACTTTAGTTTCTACTGATAACTGAAAACCAAAATTAGCATTTTCATAGGTAATTTATAAACATATTTTGTAACATTTAGAAGCATATGTTTTGTTTGGAAATATACATAACATAACCATTTCTGAAAATATTTATAAATAATTTTTTATCTTTTAAACACTGGTGAAAACAGAAAGGACTTCAAAAACTTAAATTAGCCTTGGAGGCAGAGATATTATTTCATATAGAAAGCATATATAGATTATCAGATCATATAAACAAACAGAAGTGTCAATAATTGCAAATACAAGATTTTTATTTGTTTCCCTATAGTTCTAAAGGGTCTGGAATAAGAGAAGGGGAGGGGCCTGGCTAGAGAGTCTAGTAACTTGTTTTTTAAAGTGCTTGTTTTTTAAAGTACCTCTTTTTTCCTTTAGTTGTGTCCATCAGGTTGTACTCTTTTGGAGACCGTAAAAAGTTGTTGAGAATCAGAAAAAACTTAGAAAGATTTTAAATAATGCCAGGAAGAAGGGAGCAGAGAGGTCCCCAAGACCAAAGGTCTTGGAAGCTGCTGGGACATACCTTGGCTGTCCCTTTCCAAATGGGAACAAGTGTGTGGGGGAGAGAGAAAAGTTAAAGCAGGCAAAGAGGCAGGAGTAGGTAGAGAAGCAGGTGAGGAGGGAGCAGGCGAGGTTCCTGAGGTTCCTAGGTTGCCGTTGTCCTTTGAGGATGATCAGGCAGAGGAGGATGGTGAGAAGACACAGATAGTGGGTGCATAGGGTGGAGGGAGAGGCAGAGGTCCCAATTGCTTGGGTCTACAGGAGAGGGTTCCATAGGAGTAGGGGTTCATGTGGGTTTTGAATCAGTCAAGAGAATTTGGAAGGTAGAGCAAGATTCACAGAGAGAAAGTTGAGTATGAAGTGTGAAGGGAGATCAGGATGTTCTTGGAAGAGAAGTAATCAGAGTCAGGAATGTGGTGAGGAAGTATGGGGTAGAATCAGGTTGTAGAGTGTAGGGAGGAACAAAAGTCAGAAGAGAACTGTGATTGGTCAGATTGAGATTCAGGGTCAGATGAGGAGGAGGCCTCAGAGTGAGCCAGCAATATTTGAATGGTGGAGTAGAATTTGCAGAGTGAAGGAAGAGAGTGAAGAGCAAGGAAAGCCAGAACATAGGGAATTTTTTAACCACTTTCCATTGTGGTGACGTAAGATATGAAAGTCCAAAAAATATTAATTTTGTTGTCTAATTCATATTGAGGCCAGGCGGTACTGCAAAAGAATATAAGGCGTTTCAGTCTGGTTTCTTTCTTCTTTTTTTTCTTAAAGATTTATTTATTGTTTTTGACAGAGAGAGATACAGAGACAGAGAGAAGAGGGAGGGCACAGAACAGTCTCCATAGTTGCACATCATCAGTTTTTCCACATAGTTTCATTCCACAGTTGGGCTTGGGGATACACAGGGCAGGAACCGGGCTTGGGTCTAGTCCTGGTGAGAATTGAACTGGGGGCACTCCCCAGTTCAGCATATGGGTCAGCATGGCCGGGGCCGGGATTCTATCCTTGGTCCCCGGGGCTGGAAAGTGAGCGCCTAACCCACTGAGCCATCCCGGCTTCCCACAGCCTGGTTTCTGAAGGAAGAAAATAGGTGGGCCCCATATCTGAATGTGGGATGTGAACAGGGGTGAGTAGGACAAAAACCCAGGAGGAGAAGGACAAAGGGAAGAGGGTTCCCAATTCCTAATGTCAATCTCCGGAACAGAGGAAGGATCAGCCCCAGGGCAGGTGTCCCGTGCTGAGAAAGTCCAGGGCCAAAGCTGGAGAATTTTCCTGGCCTACTGGTGGGACTTTTCGGAATGTTGTGCTCCCACAACGCGATCCCAACAGCAACCAAGACACCAATTCCGATCCAAGTACAAAGAGAGGTTTTATTGATACAAGCTCAAGCCCAGTCCATCTGTTTCCCAGTGCAACTAGGATAGAATGGCCCCGAGCCACGACAGGCAGGGGAATTTATAGGAGAAAACCGAAAGCATGTGGGGAGATATGCCATGGCGTTACTGGGTGGGTATGAGGGAGTGGAGCAAGAAGCCGAAGTTGGGCGGGGTAGTTGCATTCCTTCCTGATAAGGGGGGAGAGGCTTGAATTTCTCTTTCCTGGGGCCTTTGAGTTTCGTTTTCTTTCAAATGAGGGCCAATTTCATAAAATGGTGTTCCAATTTACAAAATGGAGTCTCTTAGTTTTCACATTCCCCTTCTCTAGTGCATAGGAAGCTCAATCCTGAGCTTCTTTATCAGTAGCAAGGTGTTGATATCTAGGGTGTAGAACCATCAGCTGTATAGCTCCTAATCTCTCATGTATGAGTTTAAGATTACCTTCCTAGCCTGGTCCTGTATGCCCCCTCCATCACTTAGCTCATAATGGGTCTGAAGCATGAAGCAGACATTTTTCAGACATTTTTCCCTGGGGTTGGACATCGGCTGGTGCCTGAATTTCCTAGTTTAGCAGGGGCCATCCAATATAGTTGACTGCTGTATGGACACATCCTAGCATTAGTATAACATGAATAATGTACAAATGTTTGCCAAGTAAAAGAGTGGGTGCCCTGTCATCCTCTTAATCTATCCAATGCTGACTGGCTTTGTTTGTAGCAATCAGCTGGGCAAGAGGGGACGGTTGGGTTGTTAGAGGTAACAGGGGCAATAGGGAAGCAAAGAAGAGTTATCAATATCAGTCTCACAGTTTTTGAAGGTGAATTCTCAAAGGGTTGTTGGAGTCCTGAGAGGCTTTAAGTGCTGCAAGGCTGGCAGACCAGACGTGAGTGTGGTGGACCCATGCCACGATTCCGTCGACCTTGATGGCGGTTGGCGTGGTGAGGATGATGAGAAATAATCCCTTCCAGCGGGGTTCTAAGTTCTTCGTGCAGTGTCTTCGCACAAGGACCCAGTCTCCAGGATGGTATCGGTGGGGCTCGGGCGTCGTCGGGGAATGGTGTATTGCCTTGAGCTGATTCCAGGTCTCTTGGTGAACAGTTTGTAGGGTTTGAAGGGAACGAATAAGCAGGTTATCATCTATTTCCATGTCAGTTATAAGCTTAGGTTTCAAGGAAGGAATTATGGGGGGAGGTTTCCCAAACATTATTTCAAAAGGAGTTAGTCCCAGTTTATAAGGGGAATTGCGTACCCGGAACAGCGCGAAGGGGAGGAGAGTTGCCCAGTCCCCGCCAGTCTCTTGGGCTAATTTTGTTAAGGTCTCCTTTAGGGTCCTATTCATTCTTTCTACCTGTCCTGAACTCTGGGGTCTATATGCACAATGTAATTTCCAATTTGCCCCAAGAACAGAAGCCAGCCCCTGTGTTACCTTAGAGATGAATGCCGGGCCGTTGTCAGATCAGAGCATAGTAGGAAAGCCATACCTGGGAAGAATTTCTTCCAGCAGCTTTCTGGTCACAATGGCTGCTATCTCATTGTCTCGGCCACTTCCGTGAAGGGTATGCTTCTGCCCATCCTGAAAAGGTATCTATAAAAACTAGTAAATATTTGTACCCAAAAGTCCCCTTTGGTAACTCCGTGAAGTCTAGTTCCCAATAGGCATCGGGTCTGTCTCCCCATTGCCATGTCCCTCCTGTAGGGCTGCCGGAGGTGGGAGGAGAGTTAGTCAGTTGGCAGGCTTTGCAATGTTTTATTAAGTGTTCGACCTTGGGGCTGAGGTTTTGATTTGGGCATGGCGGATGAGGTCTTGCATCTTTCAACCCCCCAAGTGGGTGGCCTGATGTATCTTTGATAAAAGTTTGTCTCCAAGGGCCTCAGGGAGGATGACTTGTTTTGCGGTCCGATCAGCCAGGGAGTTTCCCATAGCCACCGGGTTGTCAGATTTTTGGTGTCCCAGACAATGCATTATGGCCCCGGAGGTAGTGGCACAGCCCATATCGTCCCTGTTTCAGTCACTGCTGCAGCTCCTGCATGTCCCTGGTAGTGAGTCAGCCTGGGGTTGCTGAGCCATCTGTATGGCCTTGAAGGAGATGTCCATCTCCTTAGTCCATTGGAATTCTGAGTTATTCCGGGTGGCCTCATATAGAGGTTTGGCCATTTCTGTGTACCCGGGGATCCATAAGTGACAAAATCCCACTGACCCAAGGAATTCTCTTATTGCCGTTAAAGATCGGGGTATAGGAATTCTGAGGACCATTTCCTTTTGGGCCTCAGAAAGCCATCTCTATCCTTCTTCTAAAGTATATCCCAAGGGGGGACTTACCCCATCCATGGTCGCATTTCCCTCTGGGACCAGCCATATATTTTAGTTGTCTTTGGCATTCTCCTGGTTTGGCAGTGGTAGCCAACATGATTCGGGCCAAATCTCTGTTTTGTCTTCTTTCTGCCTTAATCTGCCTGTCTTCTGCTGAGTCTCTATTATGGTATACCTTCTCAGCTATCTCAACTAAATCTCTTAATCTCTTCTCACCTAATCTCTCTCTTTTGTAGCTCTTTTTTAATGTCAGGAGCTGACTGGTTGATGTATGCCAGAGCAATTGTTCCTAGATGCTCCAGTTTATCCAGACTGACAGGTGTATACTGTCAGAAAGCATCCATGAGCCTCTCTAAGAAAGCTGCTGGGCTTTCTTCAGTTCCCTGTCTCAAATCATCGACCTTGGCCAAATTTGTCAGCTGCCTAGCAGCTGCCTTGAGACCTGCCAATAGAGCCTGGTGGTAGACCCGGAGTCTCTCCTTACCTTCTGGTGTATTGAAGTCTCATTCCGGGCAGATCACAGGGAAGCAGCATCAATCAGGGCTGCTATCGCAGTGGGGGCCCCAGTGGGGCTGGGCACATTCTTCTTGATTGCCAGGATATCCGCAGGCTTCGTGGGTCCCTGGGTCGGAGGAAGGGTTTTAACCAGGGAGGGGGGTTTTCGATGAGGTCCTTCCAGACATGAATGTAAGGTACTTGGTCTGGGTGGCCTCCCCGAGGCAGGTAAATGACCTCTCCGATAGCCATGATGAGAGAACGGTCGAAGGTTCCCTCTGGTGGCGAGCCTACACCTATTCGGACCTTAACCGAGAGGTCGTGGGCCCGCTTCCAGACATCAGAGAAATGTCCGCGAATGAGGTCTAGGGTGAGGTGACCAGATTTTAACATTGGTAAAGTGGGACACCATTGACCGGGGGGGAGGGGGTTCTTGATTAAAAATTTGGTCTATCTCCTGCCGTTCCCTAGCTTGTCGTGCATTCTTTCCAAAAATAGGGACTTTTTTAAAATGCCGCGGGACGTGGGACAAATTGTTAAAAATTGGGACTGTCCCGCCAAAAGTAGGTGACGTCTGGTCACCTTAGTCTAGGGGAGAGGAAGTTGTCTGTCCCATGTCATTTCGTCAGTCAGAAAAGAGTTTAAGCATCCGAAGAGATGACAGTAATAGAGTTTAAGAGACACACAGATGAACGGACAACATGAAACAACAGACCTGTATTTCAGATGAGGGGATCCCTAGGGATTTCCCTCCAGAAGGAGGACATGGAACGTCTTCTGGTCCTCCACAGCCAGGATTGTCAGGTGTGTCCACCCAGTCCACTACTGACCGCTCAGACAGATACAGGTTTTCAGAGACAACTGAATTTACTCACCGGTGCTGTAAGCCTCTCCGGGTGGTGGTCTTGGGGGCTGTGGGGATCCCGGATGAGCCCCAAATGTTGTGCTCCCAGATGGTGATCCCAATAGCAACCAAGACACCAACTCTGATCCAAGTTACAAAGAGAGGTTTTATTGATACAAGCTCGAGCATGGTCCATCCGTCTCCCAGTTTAACAGGGAGAGAACGGCCCCGAGCTGCGACAGGCAGAGGAATTTAAAGGAGAAAATCGCAAGCATGTGGGGATATATGCCGTGGCGTTACTGGGTGGGTATGAGGGAATGGAGCAAGGAGAAGAAGTAGGGTGGGGGATTTGCATTCCTCCCTGATAAGTGGGGAGGGGCTTGAGTTTCTTTTTCCTGGGGTCTTTGAGTTTTGTTTTCTCTGAAATGATGGCCAATACATAAAATGGAGTCCTGATTTACAAAATGGAGTCTCTTAGGTTTCACAGGAAGGGCCAAAAGGTGGACAGGAAATGGCAGGGGACCTGGAGGGTCCTAGAAATGCCTGCTCACCTAACAGAATATGAATTAGGCTGATTCTGATTGTGAGGTCTACAATGGAAAGGAGTTAGTCCCTGGGTGTAGGTCCTTTCGGCTGGTTTGAGAGGGAGACTAAGGAGCAGATCAAGCCCTGGGAGAGAGAGAGTGTGGGGTGATTCAGTAGTCACTTGATCAAAAACCCTCCCAGGTTTTGGCACCAATATGTAAGGTTCACCGAAGAAGGACCACACAGAGTTCTGGTTTAGCGAGAGAGTTTATTAGAAATGGCTGAGAAATGGCTGGGCTGACACCAAAAGAGGGAAAGATGGAATCATCCCCTTCTGGGGGTTGGGAGAGCTTTTTATATGCAGGTATCAGAAGAACCAGAAAGGGGAGTGGAGGAGGGATATCAGAAAGTATTAGCACCCAGGCTGGGCATGTTCAGCGGATAATCTGATGCCAAATTCCCACCACCTTAGTGTGTGAAAGAAAGTCCTTGCAGGCTTTTCTCCTTCAGGGAGGCACCTGAGGCTGCTGTTTTGTCCTCCCCTCCCCTCCCACCCTTCAGTCCTAACAGTTATGGTCCTTCTTAAGTGAACCTTACACTTGGTCTAGTCTAACTTTGGCTTCCTTGGTGTAAGGCAATAATAAATCCCTCTGGGCCAATCACTCTTGGTCTGAATTAGTTCCATTATTTTACCATGGCTGATGTTTTGAAATTCAGAGATAGTCACAAGGGAGTAGGCCCTGGACCTGCATCTCCAAAGAGAGTTAGGAGAGAGAGAGTTAGAAGAGACAGTTAGGACAAAGGAAGAAAAGAGTGGAAATCTCAAGTTGGCATCCTGGTGGGCCACTGGTTCAGGCAGGCAGAATAAGAGACCTATGGGACCCACTGTGGAGTAGCCACAGTCAGAGTCCCTCAATTGTCCCAGCGTCTCTTGCCACAAGCATGCCAAAACATGGATAATCTCCAGAAAGAGAAAATGTTAAAGAAAAGACCAACATTTCCAGAGCATGCAACTTGGGGAATTGACCAAGTCCATCATGTTAAGCTTGTCCTTCGAGTCTTAAGAACGGCAGCCATGCTAATCACAGTTACATGGCTGATAGAGGACTGCTTTTGGTAGAGTAAGAGGCTATATTAAAAGTCCAAGAATTAAGCAAGTAATATTAGAAAACAAAAAGAAGCTCACTTCTCCTGTGTGTAATCTCAGTGGAACCTCCAAATGATGCAGGAACAATTGTGAACAAAGGTGAACCACTGAAGTTTATTAAGAATAGGAGTAAAAGCTCTCAGAATTCAGTGGGATATCTGAAAATAAAATGCCTGAGATAAAAGGAAAGCTCTCTGATTAGAGGGTGCACCTGAAAGTGGAATGCCAACTGAAAAAGGAAAGCTGTCTGGTGACAGGGCGCACCCAAAGGTTGAATGCCCAGTTCTACATTTGAGGGCTCTTCCTATATACCTTCTATATGCCTTGAAGCTACTGTTCTGTGCCTGTGGTTGATTTCTAACTTAAGTGTTTCCCCTGGCTTATCACAAAGTTCAGACTGAGCCAGGTGATATCTTATCTTGGATCCTAATCCAATTTTACTGGAAGGGCCATGGGTAATGTATCCAGGCATTATCTTCTCCTATAGTCCAGCTATCCATCCATCCTATCTTTGTGAGACATTCCAAGGCATGGGTGTCATGACTACCTAAAGTGCTGGGGCCTCCTTCACCTCCTTAACTGCCTAAGTTTTGCTTAATATTCTGTATCAGATTCACTACATATAACTGTTTTTGTGCCATATGAAGCATACAAGTCTTCATCGGTTGCCTTGCAGCTTTAAAACTGTTTGCTCCCCCACACCAATCTCATGACATCACAAGGGAGTGTCTTGGAATGCTGAGACCTAAGGGAATAATTTCTGTAAAGCTTCTTTGAAGGGAGTGTCTCGGAATCCTGAGACCCAATGAAATAATATCAGCTGTCCTCCCTTATCGGATATTTCTAAACAATGACTCCATGCCCTGTGGTTGGGCATGTGTACAAAGGCATAGTGCACATTGGAATACAATGGGAATTTTTAGGAAAACAGTTACCAGGCACTGAACTCACAGACCTGAGGATGAAAGTTTAAATTTATTGTACAATAACTAATAATACCTATGCATTGGTCAATTATTGAAGCTTGAGTCCCTTGGCCCTACTTTCAATCTATTCTTGGCTACTGTCTTTTTTAACCCTGTGTCACCCTTCTTGTATCCCACAGCTCTTGTCTGGCTGGACATGACAACTAGCACCCAATGTGGGGAATGAGAAGGAATGCTGACTATGACTGCAAACAAAGAGGAATAACAGCACAGGGCCTGGGAGAGTGGCA
>PVKE010039939.1:0-14809 GCA_004027555.1 Craseonycteris thonglongyai
CCTGTGGAATGAAACTATGTGGAAAAACCAATGATGTACAACTATGGAGACTGTTCTGGGCCCTCCCCCTTCTCTCTGTCTCTGTATCTCTCTCTCTGTCAAAAACAACAAAAATAAATCTTTAGAAAATAATAAATAAATAAATAAAAAGAAAAGGTGATGGTAGGGAGGGAAAGTATTGTTTTAGAAGAAAAGAGGAGGGAAGGAGAAAGCTCACGGGACACGCGGGGAGGCATAAGTAAGATCTTAGATGATGTCCAAGTTCCCATTACCATCTTTGGTTCCTCCCTTCAACCCACTGGTTCCAACAACCAATATCCTCTCTCCTTTCCCCCAGCTGGGTCCACGGCAGTCTCCCTTCTGTTTCCATTCCTGGTGCTTTTGAAGCCTTCTCCTGCCCTCCCCTGCAAGCATGTTTTCTCCCTGTGTATAGCACTTAGTCTTTTCTATATCATCCTGTTAGAAAACTTGGGTAGGTGCCACATACACCTTTTTCGAATTCATTACCTAATTCTACATGTTATTCCAGCAGCAGCTTCCTATAGGGTAAAGTTAGTGACAAAAGGCTTTACAGAATCATTTAATCAGCTTGATCTGATATGGACTGCCTTCAAGGAGTACACACAGATACCTGACCTGTGCTGTGTGACGAATGCCCGGCCCTGCCCGGGATTGGTCCCCTGGGCTCTGAGCACTTCAGACCCTTTATCAAGCTCTCATGGCACTTAGCTCATTGCACTGTTATCATCATCTGTGTGCCCAGTCAAGCAGGAGCTTTGACCTGGTCTAATTTATTTTCCACACTTTAAACTCCAGCACATTGCCTGATGCATTGTTGATGCTCAATCCATGTGCGAGTGAATGACTCTAAAAGAGCTCTAGGCCAAGATTTTATTCTGGGATTGAGTTTATTTGCAGAAGTGATATGGAAATTTAATAGCATACCTGTATTTCCCATTGGACTTCATTTGCTTTTTATGGCACCTTTTTGCAATGAAGGAAAACAACAGTTTAAATAGAGCCAGAAGATGTGTGTGTGTGTGTGTGTGTACGTGTGTGTAAGTGTGTGTGTGTGTGTGTGTGTGTATGTGTGTTTGGAGAGAACAGGGATCCTCAGCCCTTTGTCTAATGCCAAGAAAATTAAGGATGGCAAGACCTAGTACTTAGCCCTTCGAACCAATATGAGCAAGAAGGCCCAGAAATGTAACATGCAGCAAACGCTCCTGGGAGACCAGAACGCAGCAGGATGGCACAGAAGTCCCTGGCAGGACGCAAGCAGGCAGACAATCTGGGAGGAACTCACCCAGGGGCTGTGTGTGATGAGCTGCACTTAAAAGTTGCTAGAAACCAGACTTCAGGCAGCAGCTCAAATCAAAGCACCCGGTGCAATGCGGTATGTTTCAATTCCAGAAAGCCAAACGTGACTCATAACGACCAGAGCCCTAACTTTCACGAGTCATTGAATCTGCTCAGGGCATGCAGGGCGGAGGCTGAACTCCAGGCGGGGGACCGCGTGCAGGGCTGCCGCGCTGCTCCCAGAGGCACTGTCACAGAGGCCCTTTGCAGAGTCCTGGGATGCAGGGGAAGTGGCGAGAGACGGGTCTTCCTGTTGCGTCTTCTAGGAGTCCAAAGGAAAGGCTGAAGGCTGGGGCGTCCCCGGCGGCTCCCTGGAAAGCTGCAGCCACGCTGCAGCAAAAACAGCCGCTTAGCAACACGTTCCTAAGGGAGGTCACTTGGTGGCTTTTTCTTTCTTTTAAAGTGACAGGTTACTCCTAGTGGTGGAAGCCAAGCATGCAGGGGTGAGCAGCGGAGCGCAGCCCGCAGGATGGGGACAGAGAGAAATCCACCGGAGGGGAGGAGCTGGGCAGAATTAGGTCAAGCTCTAAAAGCCCCACCCTTTCTCTTGCCAGGGGTTCAGGGGTCATGTCTGTGACAGGCCAGTTTCAGGGGCAGGTGCTTTACCATCACGGAAGGTCATGGTTTTGGGGTGAGAACGTCTTCTCTGTAGCAAAGGCTCCGGAGAGGGGCTTCCAGGCCCCAGAGAATGTTCTGGGTGGTGTTTTCCAGTTAAATGTGGAAGGTTGGACAAGATTAATCTCTTTACTCTCTGAGTTACATTGTAATTACTGAACAAGAATATAAATCATATGGCTAAAAAAAAAAAAAAAGCAAAGGGAATGAGAGAAGAGGCAAAGCGAGTGGAAGAGTATGGAATGAACAGACCAAAGAAAGCCACATCCAAGAAGACCAGTGTGTGTGCATGTCTGCGTGTTTCTGTGTCTCTGTGTTGGTATGTGTGTTATCTGCGTGTGTCCATGTTTCTGTGTTTCAGTGTCTCTGTGTGTATGTCCATGTACATACACGTGTCTCTGTGTGTGTTTAAGTATCTCTGTCTGTGTGTCTCTGTGTGTTCATCTCTTATTTGGTGCTTCAGATTATGTATTTTTTATTGCAGCTGATTCACGCTCCGTGAAAGAAAAATGCACCACAGGAAAAACACATCACTCAAATAAGGCTCTACTAGGAGCTGAAGAACCAAAATTTGAATCATAAATTTTATAAAATCATGCTCTTCAACATGTGATTTCTATTTTCTAATTTACTGTATTATAAACATCTCCCCCTGAAATATAACTGGAATTCTAGCAAATTTGAACCTCTGCTGCTATAGCAAATGGAGAGAACTACTTGTTGACTCAGATATATTGGTGTGTAGCCTATTTTTACTTTATAGATATTAAAACATTTAATTTTCTTCCTCTAGGGCCAGGATTTTCAACCTGTTTTGAATTGCAATAACTTTCTTTTCTCGTTTGCTTCATTTCACAACATTTTTACAGCCTAAGAGAGCTGTCTGAGCTAGTGAGAATAAGGTGCTATAAGACTCATTTTATTTCGACTCATGTGATAATTTAAAATAGCGGAGACATTCTTACATATCAGAGAAAACCTCTACTCCAGTGTGTGGAGTGAATTCTTTTACTTGTCTTGTTGAAAAGTTTATTCTTCTACAACCTTTACATTGTCTTCTTTCCAGCTACTTCCCTTACATTGACATGACCTGTTTAACCAGCTGGGGGTAAAATTAGCATCACCGTGCTTTCATTTTCTAATTACTTGCTTGACAATGTGCTTGCTCTTATTAGCAGGACAACCAGCATCTCCCCCTTGAAACCCCGTTTTTACTTAGACCTGCTCATAAATCATCAGAGGCTTTCTTGACTTAAACGGTGGCCCTGAATCCACATGTTCATGGAGCAAGAACTGGAGAGCAGCTAATTCCTGCAGGGAATGACTCCCAGGAAGGCTGGGCACTTCTGCCGTGGCTGTATGGACCTCTCTGCTAGTCCCAATACTTATACCATGCCCCTCACACTTGAGATTCTAGGGTTTTATTCTTTATACCAGGGCACTTGACCAATGTCCATTTTGCCTTCCCTGGGGACAATGAGCAAAGTTTGCAGACATTTTTGGTTGTCACAACTTGGCATGTAGGTGTCAGAGGCCAGGAAAGCTGCTAAGCATCCTACTACAATGCACAAGACAGAATCTTGCCCATCTCTGCCCACCCGCTCCAATTAAAAAAAAAACACCCAAAAAACCAAACCTGGGCCTAAAGGTCAATAATGACAGCATTGAGAAACCCTGATTCTCCGTGGTTTAGTCCAATATGATGCACCCCTACATGGCCAGCATCTGGAGAGGTTTTATTTATTTATTTTATTTTTTAATTTTTTTAAAGAATTATTTTATTTATTGACTTTTGACAGAGAGAAACAGAGACAGAGAGAGACAGAGAGAAGGGGGAGGGCCCAGAGCAGTCTCCATAGTTGACAGCTGCTCAGGGCAGGAACTGGGTCGGGAGCCTCCCGCATAAGCTCCCGCAAGAACTGAACTAGGGGCACAGCCCAACTCAGCATGTGGGTCCACATGGGCCAGGGCCAGGATTCGATCCTTGGTCCCCTGGGCTTCAAAGCGAGCACTTAACCTGCTGAGCCATCCCAGCTTCCCCAAATTCATGCAAGATTTGAATTTTGCATCATTTGTGTTTTTTTTGTTTGTTTGTTTTTTTAACTGAACTGGGGGCCTCACCACGTTTGGGAACACACCCCAGTTCAGAAGATTTGCCTGGGCCGGAGCCGGGATTCAATCCTTAGTCCTCAGGGCTTCAAAGTGAGCACTTACCCGGCTGAGCCATCCCGGCTTTCCCTGGAGAGGTTTTACAGCTCAACCACAAGCTCAGCCTAAACCAGCACCTCCACACCCACTTCTGTTCCCACGACTGAGTTCTGAATTGAGCCATGGTGCCTGCGGAGAACACATCTTTCCAGAGAAACCAAGTGGCACTTGGAGAGCTGGAGAACCTTTTACTACCGAGTCGGAGAACCTTTCATTACCAAGTCGGAGAACCTTTCATTACGCCGGCTGGCCCAAAGGCGTTCCTCCTCCAAAGTCTGAGCCCCAGACTCCGGGGTTCCTTTCATTTTATACAGCAAGGCAGGGAGATGGGACAAGCAGAAGGGGAGGGTGGCGAGTGGGCTGCTGGGCGGGTGATGCAATCAGCAAGCACAGGCCCAGAAGCCGAAAAGCTGGTTAGCCAGGCGACCGTTTCATCCCCAAGCAGCCGTTTTGCATTCCTACTCCCTGGTCCCCAGTCCACAATCCACATCTCTCTGCACCTTGTGTTCCTCTCCATGGTGTCCCATGTCCCTCCTGGCTGCTCAGCTCAAATGAGACCATCCAAGTCTACCAGAGAGATTTTCATGTTGTTAAAATTCAGCAGGAGGGAGGCCAGCGTCTCAATCCTTTTCCCCAGGAGGCTCCTTGCCAGCCACAAATTTATTCACTGATGTCAAAGACTGCAAGGGGCGTGGGGAAGGACAGCGTCGGTCACGTCCCAGGAAATACTCTTACACCCCCAGTTCCCAGGGCAGCGGAGTCCTCTTGTCTTCCATTTGCATAATCAAGAAGAGTTGCTCAAATGACCCTCCATGAAACAAGGTCTTATCCAAGGAGATCTGCTGGGGGCAGCAGACAGGTCTCTTGATAAAAACATATTATGTTCTGCTTCTCTGGGCAATCCAATCCATCTACTGTTTTCCCGTGTCCTGTGATGCCACACATTGGACTGCACCAAATGCCAAAGACACTTGGGAAACATAGGCGGTTTGCTAGGCTCCATTGAGGAACGACCTCTCTGCTGATGCAGGTCAGGAATGTTTATCTTCGCTGTCTGCAGCCACAGGTCCTTGTGCTTCTGGACGCAGAATTCTTGGAGAAGTAAGCGGGGACAGGGGATTTGCGTCTCTGTAACTGCACAGGTGATATGTTAATACAGAGAGAACCCAGAGCCATCTATACTCGCCGAATCGGAAAGCTTTGTTTCTGACAGCCATAGATGGACCAGGATATAAATAGAGCCTCCTTGGACTCGCCTCTGATTTCAATCGCTGTGGATGTTTCCTTTTGGGGGAAGGCAGGACAGAATCCAAGGACTGTCTAGCAGATAAGTTTCTGGAGTAAGAGCCATCTGCAGATTGGTAGCTGTTCGTGTTCTCACTATTTGAGAGATGGAATTCGGGCCAGAGGGCCAAGCAGCCCTTGCCACCTTCTGCACCATGCTGCTCTCTTGGGTGCGGTCTGGGAGGGGCCTTGGCAAATGTGAGGAGTTTTCTGGGTATCAGAGCTTCTTTCCTTCTTTATCCTCCCAGGATGGCATATTGTTTTGGCTTTCCTACTGGGTTCTCATTACTCAGGGTAACTCCTGGCACATAGTAAACACTCAGTAAATATGTGTGGAATGACTGATGGAACAAACCAGTCCTGGGTTGCAGCCCCGTCTTAGTAACCGTTGAGAAGTTCCTCATCTGGTATAGACCTCTCTGTTTCCTTCTTCTGGAACCTGAAGTGAGCTCACACTTGGATTTTGTTAGGAAGTTTGTTCTCTTGCAGAGTAATTATCGTTGCTGGCCACTGGAGGTCAGTAAACTGGCGACCGTCCATTCATTCGGCCATCGACGTGAACCCTGAGGCAAAAGATGTTAGTACATTTTTCTTACTTCGTTTTGGGAAGGAAGAAACATTTCCAGGAAGCAGTTGGCCTTTCCACATATTAGAGCACCAGTCTTGACCATCCCTAAAGTCCTGTTGCTGAACACTCCCTGCGGAGTTTGCTAACAATCTCAGTGTGAGAGATGGGACGTGCAGGGCACACAGCCCCGGTCAGCGGGGCATTTCGGGGTTCTGCACAGACCTGAATGCGGTGGTGTCTCTGTGACCGGATGAGAGCGGAATGGAAAGGGATTCTGTAGAGCAGGCCCTGCAGGATGTGCAGTGGGGTGCTTCCTCCTTTGCAGTCACTGAGAATGAAAAGGGAAACAGGTTTTCAGACCAGCTCTGCTCTCATACACGTGGGGTGCAGAAGGCACCCCTGTTTCGTGTCCCTGAGTTCCTGCTACCCTGAAAGATAGGAACTTCTACTTTTTTATTGGCTTCAGATTACTAATGACTTACCTCTGCCTTTCAGTGACTCCTTCCAGTGGAGGGGAGCTGGGAGCAATTCCTCTTTCTGGTGAGATGGCAAGAACCGCTGGCCTTAGGTCACTCTTGGGAGTGGGCAGTGTGTTAGGGGTACAGGTGTGGCCAATCTGGGGTTCTGTTAAAAATATTAAAAAAAATAAAATAAAATAGGACCATACTATATGCATTCAAAAGAAAAAGAAAGAAAAAAACAGTTGTCACATTTTGCTTTTAATTGAGGGTGTGAAAGTAGGTAACATCTTGCCTTTTAGACTTGAATCAGAATACAAGTGATTCCAAGCTTCCGTTAGAGTTGCAGGGGAAACTTGAAGGCTCCTTTAATTCAGGGAGGACAAGTAGATTTGAGCTGCAGGGTGGCCTCTAGTCCACTGCCTGGAGACCTAGTTGAGAAGAATCCGGGGTTGCCCTGGGCTCTGTGGGAAGGGATGCCTCAGTGGGTTAGCCACGTCCGCCATGAGTGCCGAGAAAGAAAGGCAGTCAAACAGTTTCCACCAGAAATCTAATGTGGAAACAGACTCACAGGATTTAGGTGACTTGTCCAAAAGTCACACAGGCAGTTACTGGAATTGCTGGGACGAGATCTTACATCCTCTGACTTTCCACCCAGCTCTTATGCCTTTCTGATTCAGTTACATTTGCCTCTTGGAAGTTGTTCTGCTTCTTATATGAGATATTATAGGCACAGCCCTCCAAAGGCCACCGGAATTCCTTTGCAGGTAAATTCTGGGCCAGTAGAGTCGCCATATTTAGCAAATAACTTCAGCACCCAGGTAAATGATTGGGGCATCTTCATGCTAAACAATTACTCCTCGTGCTATCTGTAATTCAGATTTGATTGGATGTCCTAAATTTAATCAGAGTTTTGTCCCTGGGGGAGCCAAGTGGGTAAAAAGTTAAAAAACTCCCTGGTTGTACATATCTTAATGTAGCAATACATATAGATCCCAGGTCCTGACCACCTCACCCACCTACTGTAGCATTGTTTCTTGTTTGTTTGTTTTGTTTGTTTGTTTGCAATAAAATCTGCAACACCTCAGGCAGCTATGCTGTAATTTTAGTTCTGAATAGAACTAAAATTTACTGGGTGAAAACACCCAGTAAAACCTGGGTGTTTTCTGTAGAAAATCCTTGCAAGCTCCCTATCATTGTTCCAGAGCGATCTCCATAACAATAGAGACGCATGGGAAGCCAGGGTTGGGGTGGATTACAGAGGCTGCTCTTCCCTGTTGTTTATTCCAGCCAAGGCAGCCATTAACAAGCCATCTTGTAGAAAGACAGCACTTTGGTGATGTAAGAGCTTCTATGCAATACTGGTATCTTAGACTTTGTGATTTCTCTACTCAGTGCTTTCAGATCATTTCTTGGAATTCTGACTAGATGGGGGCAAGCCTTTACTACAGTAAATTCTGCCACCCCCTTGATGCTCTGGCACTCAGCACGGATTCAGTCTTCCACGTCCTGCCGCTCATAAACGCCTTTGCCATCCCACAGATGTGTTGGTTCTGAATGACTTCATCCTGTGGCTAACCCATTGGGTTTATAGTTCCGGACTAATAAAACTCAACAAAATGATGTCAATTCAAGACTCATTTCCTTCCCTGTTCAAATGAGGGTGGGATCATTTTACAACTATATAAACTAGGATTATTTGGTTTTATTCTTGGGTTAAAGAGTTCTCTGGAATAGACATCCAGGTATGCTACCAGGAAACTTTAAAAATGCTCTCGTTTTATACTTCAACCTATAGTTTTAGGCCTTATTTTATTTTTTCTCTCTTTCTCCTTAGACCTTTTTTTTTTTTTTAATCTGCAAATCTTTGCAAGTATGGTAATAGTGTACAAGAAACCTGTCAATCCAAGAACTTACATAACAGTTTTATGTAAAATAAACAAAATACATTTATTATAAAAAATTAAAACAAAAATCAAAAGGGTAGAAATTTAAAAATATTCTTATTAATAACTTATTTCTACCCAGGTGTTTTTTATGTGTTAATTACTGCAAGTACTTTTTAGTAATCTATTTTGTTCTGTTAATATTTCATGAGCATCTTATGGTTCCAACACATTTTCATTCTCATCACTTTTAATGACTTTTGGATGAATGTCTCACAGCTCATTTAACCAATATTCTGTCATCAGGTGTTTAGGCTATTTCCCCATTTCCCCTCTTACAAACTTTGCTGCAAGGCTCTTTCTGTAATTAAACCTTTTCACACATTATTAATTATTCTCTTGGAATGTATTCTTAGAAATAGAAGATGCGGTCTTTTTTGTTTATTTTGTTTTTACCGTAGACAAAACAAAACAGAAATGTTTTGGCTTTGGTCAGAGGGAACTGGGATGAGAACATAGTGCCTTGTCACTCCTTCCAGGATGGGGCACTGTTCAACTGAAGGGTCTCCGGAGCACACGGGTATCTTACCTAGATTGGTAACCAGTCACCTGGTTACATCTGTTAAAAAATAAAACAACATTTAGAAAATGGTTGTTGGCAAACGGGCAGATTGTGAAGATGAGGAGACAGGATGTACAGCAGTCTCAGTTGGGGGCAATTTTGCTCCCAGGGGACATTTGGCCTTGTCTGGAGATGCTGATTGTCATGTCTGGAGGGAAGTGTACTGGCCCCTTACTGGGTAGAGGCCCTGGATCCTGCCAACATGCCCTCAATGCACGGGACAGGCCTGCAGGACAAGCAGTGATCTGGCCCAAAGGTCAGGATCACTGAAGTTGAGAAATCCTGATGTAGAACAAAAAGAAAGGAGTGTCAGTGTGTCTCTTGGAAACACTGGTATAGCCCTGAAATAATCCTTATTGCAAATTTTGTTTTCCCTTCCCTTTCCTTCCTTCCTTCCTTCCTTCCTTCCTTCTTTCCTTCCTTCTTTAATTTACTGCTCCAAAGAACTCTTCAGTTGCCTGATGTATGTTGGTACATTTTAGACTTGATCTACAAACCACATTGAGGGACACCTGAGGCCTATGGAACACTTGGTCTGGGCTTCTGTTATGATTAATCCTGACAAGAATGTGTGTGTGTGTGTGTGTGTGTGTGTGTGTGTGTGTGTGTGTGTGTGTGTTGTTTTAAGAAAACTGAGAGGGAGAAGCTGGGATGGCTCAGTGGGTTAAGCGCTCAGTTTGCAGCCCAGGAACCCGAGGATCGAATCCCGGGCCCGGCCCGTGCAGGCCCACATGCTGAGCTGGGGTGTGCCCCCAGCTCAATTCTTGCCGGGGCCTATGTTGGAGGCTCCCGGCCCAGTTCCTGCCCTGCGCAGCCCCGTGCCCACCTGTGGAGTGAAACTATATGGAAAACTAATGTCAACTATGGAGACTGCTGTGGGTCCTCCCCCTTCCCTCTGTCTCTGTCAAAAAACAACACAAAACAAATCTTTCACAAAAAACTGAGAAGAGTGTAGGCTGCCTGAGACTTTTAAGCATAATGTATCCATGACGCTGCTGAACGTTGGCCTTGGTTCTCCCTGGCAGAACTCCAGCAGGCCCACAGAGCCCTCACCAGTCCCTTAGGGTCAGTCTTTGTTGCTTGGACTGAGTGAGAGAGGTCCTTACAGTGGGAGCCCCTTAGGGTGTGCAGAGTTGCTTGGTCTGGCCCCCTGAATGTTTGCTCGTGCCTGCCCTGGTCCCGATTTTCATGGGCTTCGCTCCCAGCTGACGTGGGAGGAAAACAATACTTACCAGCATCCAGGGAAGAGGACTGGGGAAGGGACTGCCTCACACAGTGCAATGGTCTGTTTGTGAAACTCTTGCTCTGGAGAAGCAGGGCAGCACAGGTGTGTGTGTTCACAACAGAGCACCGATGTGGGAGGTTCGTTCATGGCTGTAAGAACCCTGCTCACATTTATGAAGGCTGGACTATGGGGAAACTGCTCAATGGCGTAGAGCCTCAGTATTCTCATCTCTAAGCATTTAACTCGAATGAGCTAGAAAGCCACTGGGCTGGAACCTTGAGGCCCTGAATGCCCCTCCAGCTGCCTATGGCTGCTGCAAATTTAGGAGAAAAATGGACAGAGAGGACACTGGGAAAACTTTCTGTTCGTCACTGCAAGACCTTGACCCCAAACTCCCATGGGATATTCTTGGGTGTGGAGCTGGACTGCTTGTGCACACATTCCGGGCAGCCCTGAGCAGCCCCGCAAGGCGTCCTCCTGCCCTTCTCAAGATGGAGCTCAGTTTACTGCACCTGCTGCATGGAGTGTTTGAGAGAATCTAGAAGGGGAAGGGATCGAAGAGGGGAGCCCTGTGCCATTTAATTCCCACTTGCTCCCTCCATAACAGAAAAGCCCAGAGGAAGAGGTGGCTATGGACATGTCAAGATCAGGGTTCAAGCAAAGACTTCAGGACCTAGTTTTCCCCCTTTATCTCTGTTTCTTTACTTCACCTGCGAATGGCTCCATTCTCCAATAATGTTGTGCTTTGTGATGGGAACATCACAGCTGATAGAGGCTCCCAGGCTCAAGTCCAAAGGGAAGGAATGAGATTATCTTCTGTAAAATTCCAGCAAAGTGTCATTGGCTCTGAAGGAGTCGCCTGAACCAATTATTATGGTGAACAGAATTTTATGCTCTGATAATCAGGCCTGAGATTTACATACTGCAGGAGTCAACTCTCCTCAGAATCGCAAAGACTTAGCCCGTGAAGAAGGGTGGTCCTTTGGAAGGAAACAGGGGTGTGGATACTAGACAGTGGGTATGGAAGGCAAAGCCCAAATGAGTTCCAGACAGCTTTTATGTTGTAGGGAGCCCCTTGCTCATAAGGCCCAGAGTGGCATGACCACTTGGAAACTAATGAGGAGGAGTGACTGGAGGGTTGTGGCTGGAGGCAAAAGGCCAATTAAAAAGTCTGTACTAGGCCAGGGAAGTGATGAAGAGTATATACGGATGAAATGTTGGCATTGGGACTGGAAAGGTACAAGGACTCGGAAATGTACACATGGGGGCCAGAAGCACAAGAATTTCATGCTGAATAAATTCCGCGGGAAGGGAAGGAAGACATCTAGAATGCACCTTAGGTTGTGGCTGTGGGGACAGGATGGATAGGAATGTTATTTACTGCAAGCGGAGCTACAGAAGGTGAGAGCCAAGAAGGTATAACAACAGTACATAGCTAACATCTAAAAGATGTTTATGTCCGCGATCTTTTTCACAGAGCTGCAGAGAAAAAGTATATTCAGCATTTATAGAACTGTTTTTTTTGTTTGTTTGTTAGTTTTTGGGTTTTGTTTTTTTTACCATAAACAACATCATTCACAATGATACACGACCTGGGGATGCCCTTTTTATGCACAGGTACAAGGAAATACATGTGTCCTATAAATGTGTAACACAGACACACATGTGTGCACGTACATGCAGGTTTGTGTTAGCCTCACTCTTTCTTTTTTGTTTTGCTTTTTGATTTTTACTTGCTTCTGACTAATGTGTTTTTTTCTGTATTCTAACTATCTTTGTAAGTGGCTTTAGATCTTTCTGGAATGAGATGGTATCTAGTCAATAAATATTTCTCAACACATATTCATTCCAACTCAGCCCTTACGAAGAATCATTGGAATGAGATTTGGAATTTTTTAAACCAAAACGACTCTTCTACTTTCTTCACACAAATATCCATAAATATGGATAAATTATATCTGTTTTTCTGAAGAATAAAAGACACCTGCATGTACTTAACAGCTTATCTTTTTAATACCAGCATAGCCTTTTTGTTTTTCACTTTAGGTATCTGAGTCGCATTACCATCTCACCAGATATTTCAAAATAAAATTCACTTCTGGGCCTCAAACCAGCTAAAGAAATTTTAGTTTAAAATGCTACTTAACATAGGCTTTTTAATGAAAGAAACATTTAAAAGGTAAGCAAGTAAACAATGTCCAAAAAATGAATGCATTAATGGATCATGATCAGAAGAAAACTTAAATGACATAATAATCTTGTGGGTCATGAATCTATCTACAACAAGTTCTCCATTCCAGTTTCTCCAGCAAATCCTGTCATCTTCAAAGAGCCCATATTGTCATATTCCCCAGATTAGCTTCTTCTGTTGGCTGTTTTTATACTTCATAGCCTGGAATTTCAGGTTCAGCTGTTTTCTATCCCAAACCACCTTTGTTCTGTCTTTTTTGTCTGATGTTCATTGCTGTTGGCCTGCCAGACCCATGCCTTGACTCAGACAGAGAGGAACCAGTGGACAAAGAACAGGGATCCGAGGAAGCAAGATAGGTCCGGAACATGGGAGAAGCAAGCATCACTCTTACTTACAAAGGCTTAATAATCATGAACTTCACCTCTGGTAACAGCAGTCCAGGAACACACAGGGGCTCCACACTTTCTCATGAGTAATGTCCCCAACCCTCAGCTTGGCATTCAAGGCTCTTGCAAATACGGCCCATGGATTCCTTTTCTGGGTCTCTGCTCTGACTTTTATGCTTTGTCCCCTTATTGTCTCTGTCTGAATTGCCCACTTCTTCCCACTCCCCCCGCCCCACTGTGGCCACTCCAAGTCCTGTCCATCCCTTCAGGCCCAGGGAACAGAATTTTCCCAGCTCTGCTCTCTCAGCCCCTCAGCATTCCTTCCACAGCATTTTGTCTCTATCTCATTTACGACTTCCCATAATTTAGCATGTTTGTTTCCAGAATTCTAGGTATTGTGTGTGTGTATGTGTGTGCATGTCATTTTGTCAGGTCCTCCCATGTGTCCTTTGAAAGTTGATGGCAGGCTCTGTACCATGTCCACCTTGATGTTCCACCACCTTCACAGAACCCACTGTGGTGAGGCACACATAGGAGGCACTCAAAATGTTGGATTAAATGAATGAGCAGAGAGAGGAAGGCATGGAGGGAGGATCAGAAGATACCAAGAGGGAGAGAATAAGGGGGTACCGTTATCATCAGCCAACGGAGGAGCAGGTGACAGAAGTATGGGTGAGATTAACTGAGAAACCACAGTTCACTGGGGACCAAGAGACTGACACTAAGAGAGTGTGGGATTGAGGGAGGTGTGAGACTTGGAAGGGACAAGCTATTTGCTCAGACGTCTGGTCTCTCTCCCTTTTCCTCTTGTTCACTCCTTTCATCGACTCACTCATAAATCAGTGGACATGTGCTTTGCTTTATTTGAATTCAATACCTAGGAAGTCCCTGAGACACACTGTCTTAGCACAATGTAAAATACTTCCCTTATTTATGAGACGGTTAAAATTACAAGTATTTGTCTTGGGAGACTGTGATGCTGAAGGATTTAGGAGAATGGCTGGCTGGCTGGCTGCTCTTAGTAACTTGTTTCTCTTCATTCCTATCACCCTTCCCAGGTCTTCTCTATCTCCTGGCTTTTCACCCCTTGCTCATGGCAAATGCCAATGGTGATTTGAAGATGGCATGGAGAGAATGCCTTGTTTCCTTTGCATACCTCCCACCCCCTTCAACACACACACCTTAGCACACCTGATATTTTCCCATGTTTTCTCTGGGCCCCATTGAGTCAGTCTGTTTGCCTTGGTGCTAATTCCACTGAATTGTGTGGTATGTTCATCACACATTAGCCCGCATGGGGTAGACATTTTGTCTTAACTCAATTAAATATGACCCAGAGTCATAGTGACTGGTTCATAACAAGGCTTATTAAAGAGGTGATGAGTAAATAAATATATACAAGCATGAAGGACTAAATCGGGGGTGCGAACCTATGGCACGCGTGCCCAAAGTGGCACGCGTAGCAATTATTTCGGCACGCGGAGCTGTGAATAGCATTTAAAAAATTGTTGTTTATGCTCTTATAGACATAAAAATAATCGATACCTCTATCTCACTCGATGGGTTGGCACGCGAGTCGAGCGAGTATACTCTTATTTCATAAACTTTGGCACTCAATCGCCAAAAGTTTCGCCACAGCATCTGTTACCTTTGGTTTTTGACTAACTAATAGCCTCTTGAGAATTGCCAAAGACTTTGTCTAAGATTCTCTTAAATAACAGGTAAAAATGTAATTTTATGAAGATTTAATGAGACAACATCATTGCCAGCTGGTTTTGTCACTCAGAAAATTTAATAGAAAATTTGTTAATGGTGTCTTGAATTTGTTTAAATATTTATGAACATTGCTTTCAAGAGAAGTCATATCTGGGGTTATGGTTTTATACAATTCATTTTGGTGTAGTTTCAATGGTTTGCTGGTTCATTTTGTTTTAATAGATTCTACTAGAACTGTCTGTAAGTGCTCTGGAATCTGAGTAGGAGTCTCTTTGGATCGTGTTTCTGCATGTT
>PVKE010039940.1:0-14809 GCA_004027555.1 Craseonycteris thonglongyai
GGGGAGGGGGGAGTGGGCACCAGATATATGGTGTTGGAGGGGGACCTGATTCTGGGAACTGGACACATAATGCGATGCATGGGTGATGTGATGTGGAGTTGTCCATTGGGAAACTGTCTGATTGTTACCAACCAATGTCACCCCATTAAATTTAACAATAAAATATAATAATATTAAAAAAAAAACAAAAAGAAAACTGTGCTCTATAGATCAAAGAGAATGAATATTTCTAGGCATGTTTATCACCTATTCTTTGTACACATTATATAAAATACACATTTTTGGTTAATTTTCTTCTTTAATCTCTCTCTACTCCACATCCAGATACTGAGTTATTGCTAAAACAATACTGTCTTACACTAAATTCCATCCTCCCAAGCATACCATGATGATAAAAAGTAACAGCTCAGGATGTATTGGTAATATCTATATGTAATGTTTGGCCCATAGCACAACAATTGATCCTGAACTTGAACTACTGATCTCTGAAACACTTTATACCATATTTCACTTCTGCCTTTTCTTGAGCATCTACATCTACAGATGATACTCCTTGCATATCACCTCTAATTCTCACAATAGTCCTGTAAGGTATGTTTTCTGGCCCTTGTATAAATGAGAACACTAAGGCTCAGAAGCATAAACTAATTTAGGTAAGGTCATCCAAAAAATAAATAGAGCAGTAAGGACTTTAACTAAGATCCATGTGACTCCAGAGTTCATAAACTGTCCATAAATATTGTGAACTTACATAGAAAATAGTTGACATCTTGATAAGAAAAGGACTGAAAAATAATGCTATTATAATTTTAACAATTTACCAAGAAAACAATTGTTAGGACTTCGGGTATTTGAAGGTTATCTTTTCCTGACAGTGATTGGAAATAAAATGTCTCAGACAATGAAGAAGTTTGGAGAGAAAGCACATGTAAGACCCAGAGGCTATCATTTCAAAATGACAAAAAAGTTAATTGCTGCTCATAACAACCTTAGCATTGTTTGAGATGTTTTGAAGTTCAATTAAAAAAAAAAAAAGGTCACAGGTTTCTGGTCCAGATGGTGAAATAAGTAAACACTGTGCTAACCTTCTTTTAGATCACATCAAATTACAACTAAACTAAACAAAACAACCTTCAGTAAGAACTGCCTGAAGTCTAGCTGCATTTTAAATCCTATAATGAAGTACGTACAGAAGAAGCCACATTGAGGCTGGTAGGTGGGGTAGAGTGCAGAACAGGCTGATCTCACAGCCACTTACATCAAGTAAAAACTCAGAGAGATGTTTCAGCTGTGGAGGTTCCCCCTGAGGAGTGAGGGGTCCCAGCTTCACACATGGCTCCCCAGACTGGGATTCCAGTGACAAGAGAAGTCCCCATAACTTGTGGCTGTGAAAGCTAGTGAAGATTGTGACTGAGTAAATGCAGGGCTGCTGAAGTCCCAGGCATAGCTCTTAAAGGGCCTGTGCTTGGGCTTATTCCCTGATGAATTCACTCTGTCTGAGCTCCAGCACTGAGGAAGAAGCGCTAAAGGTGCCAGGAACGTATGGAAAGGAGCTACATTATCTGGTTTGAGGTCAAGGACTAGAGGGATAGCTTTCTCCCAAACAGAAGCCATGGTTCCTTGGTTGAGCCCTCCTCCCTCACACCCTGAATGTGTAGGCAGGAACGGTGTCTGACACTCCGTCAACCTTACTAACATCTGTCACTCCACCCTGACACCCTAGTAACTTTCTGAGGCCCTGACACATCTATCTTGTAGGACCACCCATGCTGCTTCCAGGGGCTTTTCCATACAAATATTCTGTCATAGTTCATGCTGCAGACCTTCCTAAAATCTCTCAAAGGTTCACAAACTCCACACAAGCAGCATGTGGTTTCGGTATGCCCTGTACCACTTGCTAAACAGCCCCAATCCTGGCACTAGTGTCAGACTGGGTGATAAAGCAATCCTACCTGATATGGACAAATAAAAACAGGGAGGCAGCCAATATAGGGGACGAAGAAACATGCCTCAAATGAAAGAATAGAACCAAGCTCCAGAAAAAGAACCAAACAAAATGAAGACAAGCAATCTACCAGATGAAGAGTTTCAAACACTGGTTATAAGAATACTCAATGATCTCAGTGATAGTCTCAACGAAGAGATAAAAAACATAAGACTAAAGATAGAAAACATAAAAAAGAAACCAGTTCACAATGAAGAATACAACTGAAATGCAGAACATATTAGAGGAAATCAACAGTAGGTGAGATAAAGAGATAATTAAATCAGTGATTTGAAAGATTAGGTAGCAGAAAACACAACAAGAACAGCAAAAAAAATAATAATAATTAAACAAAATGAAGAAGTTAAAGGGTCTTTGGGACAACAGCAAGCACACCACCATTCACATCATAGGGGTACCAGAAGTAGAGAAAGAAATGAAGGGATTGAAAATTTATTTGAAGAAATAATGCCAGAACACTTCCCTAACTTGGTAAAGGAAATAAACATACAAGCCCAGGAAAAAGAGACAGTCTCAAACAAGAGGAACTCAAAGAGGCCCATACCAAGGCATTTCTTAATTAAAATGCCAAAGATTAAAAACAAAGAGAGAATCTTAAAAGCAGCAAGAGAAAAGCAGCCATTTATCTACAAGGAGCTCCCATTAGACTGTCAGCTGACTTCTCAACAGAAACTTTCCAGGCCAGAAGGGATTGGCACAAAATATTCAAAGTGATAAAAGCAAGGACCTACAACCAAGATTATTCTACCAAGCAAAGCTGTCATTTAGAATCAAAGGACTGATAAAGAACTTCCCAGACAAGAAAAAGCTAAGAGATTTCATCACCACCAAACCATATTACAGTAAATATTAAGGGGGCTTGGAGAAGGAGGAGAAGGAGAAGGAAAAGAGGAGGAGGAGGGGAGAGGAGGAGGAGGAAGAAGAAGAGGAGGAAGAAGAAGAGGAAGAAGAGAAAGAGGAAAATGGAAGAGGAAGAGGAAGAAGAAAAGGAAGGGGAAATGAAAGAGGAAGAAGAGGGAGAATAGGAAGAAGAAGAGGAAGAGGAAGAAAAGATTAAAAATATGAACAATAAAATGGCAATAACTACAAATCTATCAACAATTACTTTAAATATAAATGAATTAAATGCTCGAATCAAAAGACATAGGATAGATGAATGGATGAGAAAACGAGACACGAACATATGCAGCCTACAAGAGACTCACTTCAGATCAAAAGACACATACAGATATAAAGGGATTAAAAAGAAATCTCATGAAAATGGAAATGAAAACAGAAAGCTAGTGTAGAAATACTTATACCAAACAAAATAGACTTTAAAACAAAGGCTATCACAAGAAACAAAGAAGGACTTAGTAATAATCCCACTTCGGGTTATTTATTTGAAGGAACCTAAAACACTGCTTAGAAGGGATATGTGCATCTATATGTTTATTGCAACATTATTTACAATAGCCAAGATGTAGTCAATTTGAGTGTCCATCAATTAATGAATGGGTAAAGAGGCGATACATATATATTACTCAGCCATAAAAAAGAATGAAATCTTGCCATCTGCAACAGCATGGATGGACCTAGAGGGTATTGCACTGAGTGGAATAAGTCATATAGGGAAAGAAAAATGCCATATGACTTCACTTACATGTAGAATCTAGAGATCAAACTAAATGAATAAACAAAATAGAAACAAGTTCATTAATACAGAAAATATGTTCATGGTTGCCAGATGAGAGGGCAGTTGGATAAATGGATAAAAAAGAAGAAGAGATTAAAAAGTGCAAATAGGTAGTTACAAAGTAGACATGGGGACATATAATATAGCATAAAAAATATAGTCAGTAATATTGCAATAACTTTATGGTGTCAGATGGGTACTAGATTTATCAAGTGATCACTTCATAAGTTATATAGATGTCTAGTCAATTCATTGTACACCTGAATCTAACATAATATTGTATGTCAACTGTAACTAAAAAATAAATATTTTAAAGATGAATAATTTAAAATAACTTTTTTAAAAAATCACAATTTTGTGCATTAATTCCAGTAATCTTGTGTTAAACTGACACATAGAGATAGTTCAAAGAAAATAAAATTTGGCCATGATTTATGAAACATACATCTCAGATACAAATATGCATTGAAAGTTATGGAGGAAAAAACAATTTTACTGATAAATAATGTGCTAAAAACAAGTTAAAAAATTTTAAGTAACAATAGTTTAAATGATTAATCTGCTTATATAAAAATTTGTTGCTAAGAAACTACATAAATGGAACATTTCAATTGTGATTTGAAGTTCTCAAATTCCTCTTACCAGTAACAAAAATAGACATTCCATGGCTTATGAAATCATCATCTCATAAAATATGAAAACCTGAGACTAATTTTATGAAACAATGTCTCCTTAAAACATAGCAATATATTAATATTAAAACACAGAGTAAGGGCCTAGTAACTATAATCTGTTATTTTCCATTCCATTCCAAAGTAAGGTTTTCCTGTAGTCTACTGTGTTCTTTAACATTCAGTAAAATAACTGGATATTTATTTCCTGTCTGAAATCATAACTATAGTCATTAAGCAGATGAGTAATAAGGCAGTTATACAATTTTCCAGAGCTTTATATTTCTCTTTAAAGTTCAAATTCCTCTTCTTTAGTTTTTATAATAATATCCACATATTTTGTATAAAATAAGAGTGAATTAGAACGACTTGCTATTAATTACCTGTTATAAACTGTAATATTATTTTTACATTTGAACGTATGTTTTCTTCTTCTGTTTCCCCAGGTAGGATCTGGTCATTAAAATGAATTAGTAGACGCTGAGCTTAGTGGTGCCATGTGAAGTTGTCCAGTACGTTCCCACTTCCCCCATTCAGACTACTCCTGAAACAATCTTTAGCAAATGATTGTTGCTTCTCTCCTTGACAATTCTGTGTAAAAATGGATAAAATGTCATCTTTCTATAACTGGTTTCACAAACCAATATTTCTTTTAGATTAAAAAATGAAACATAATGATGCATCTGTGTTAGCTTGGGATTATGCAAGAGTAGATACTGAAGCAAAGATTCCAGTGCAGATAATTAATGTTGAAGGTGATCCCAGGAAGCACAGGTAGGAGCGTGAGGGAGTGAAACACAGGATAGAAGGAAGCCTATGAAAGTGCATTATCAAGCAAATAAATGTAATTTTGCTGGAGAACTCCAAGAAATGGGGAAGAATATATGCCTGGGAGCTCTCATATAGTGGAGCTATGAGCAGGGCTGTTTCTGGGAGATGCAGTCTCTAGTTCCCTGGCACTTCTAGCAAGCCCCACATGCAGAGGAAAACCTTAGAGAAATGCAAACGGTGACAGATTTCTGACTGATGTGCACTGAGATGGTAAGGCACTGTGGGCACTAAGTGGAGGTAATGCTTCTGGGAACACCTATCAGCCAATGACCAGTGGAAACTGGAAGATAAATACATCAGTTTTATTGCCACTCATGGGGTTTAATCTCTAAGATACGAGCTATAATGATGTTCAGGGTTCAGAGCTCCATATGCCCACAGCAATAACCTGCTTGATAACACTCTTTGGATTTCTTCCTCTTGCTTGACTCACTTCCCTCCTGGAATCACATTCTTGTCTCGTGGTCTGCTTCTGGAGAAAATCAACCACAAATATTGGAAAATTATTTTAACTTGTGACCATGAATTTCACACTGTAACAACCATTTTGTAGCAGTGACAGTTAATAAGGGGCAAAATTGATTTCCATTACCAGCATAAAAGTCAAATTTATCTCTTCCTCTATTCTCTTCCCCCAAAATACTTTACCCAGATTACTGATCACCTTTCTTCTTCACTATGTAACTCTTATTGCACTGAATACCCAAATTTGAAAATTGAACAACAGCATAGTAAAGTCCTTTTCTTGGTATCTCTAAAAACAATCACTTTACCTGTCTTAGAACTTAATATTTCAGTAATTAACAATATTTCAGTAATTAACTCATCTTTGCTTCTCTAGGAGACGTTAAGTGCTATAAGAGTTCCTACTGTCTCTGTCACTACAATTCCACCATATACACTTCTGGTAAACCATTGCTTTTTGTGCATATAGCTATAATATTTTTTCCCAGTTCAACAACATTGGATGGTACCATGGTTCCTACAGAATTAAAGAAAATTTTCTTTCCTTGAATTTCAAAGCCTCCCAAAAATTAAACTCCACCCTACATAACCAGCTTTCCAATAGTAAGCCCCCCTACTAGAATCAATATAGTGTTTGGGTGTTAGGTGATAGACCATCCCAGTTTGCCTACAACTGACTGTTCCAGTTTTAGCCTTCAAAACCCCACATCCCAGGTAATCCATTAAACCAGCGGTCCCCAAATCCTGGGCCAAGGACTGGTACAGGGCCACCCAGCAGGATGTGAGTGGCGGATAAACGAGAAGCTTCATCTATATTTACAGCTACTCTCCATCACTCATTTTACCACCTGAGCTCTGCCTCCTGTTAGACCAGCAGTGGCATTAGACCCTCATAGGAGCATGAACCCTATTGTGAACTACGTATTTTCCGGTGTATAAGATGACCAGGCGTATAAGACGACCCCCTAATTTTACAGTTAAAACATAGGTTTAGGCCTATATTTGCTGTATAAGACTACCCCTCACTTCCAAGGCTGTAGTCTTATACAGCGAATATAGGCCTAAACCTATGTTTTAACTGTAAAATTAGGCGGTCGTCTTATACGCCCGGTTGTCTTATACGCCGGAAAATACGGTACGCATGTGAGGGATCTAGGTTGCACGCTCCTTAGGAGAATCTAATGCGTGACAATCTGAGGTGGAGCTGAGGTAGTGATGCTAGCACAGGGGAGCAGCTGCCAATACAGATTAGCATTAGCAGGGAGGTTTTACAGCACAGAGACCATGATAAATCAATTGCTTGCAGACTCATATCAAAACCCCATAAGTGAGTGGCAAGTGACAATTAAGCTGCATCTGGCACTTGAATCATCCTGAAACCATCAACCCTCTGCACCTCTAGTCTGTGGAAAAATTGTCTTCCACAAAACTAGTCCCTGGTTCCAAAAGGGTTGGGGACCACTGTCTTAGTTCCAAGAAAGAGTACAGTTGGTTGCCCTGGGTGTGACAGTGTACACTCTTAAGATATACTTACTTTCCATTATCAAGGAAATATCTATGTTCAAATTAATGACCTGGTCCTGAATTATATGCAGGTCAAAGTAAAACTGTACATGCCAAAACACATAGATGGGATGGATAGAAAGTGAGAAAGTAGTACCTTATTATAATTTAAAATAGAATCTTAACACTTTATCTATCTCCCTTCAAATCTCGAACTACTTTTACCTATTATTTTATTAAACCTAAGTTACCTCCATCCCCAATAACCTTCAAAGCACCTAGAGTTTTGAGCTTCAGCCACCTGTTTTCTCCACCATCTGAACTGCCACACACACATCAGCTCCCATTACATGGAATCCATCCTCCAGAGCTCACTCGAATGCCACCAACTTTAGAAAGTTGTTCCTGATTCCTTGCCCCCAGACCCAAATTGTTTTTCTCTTCACTTAAGCCTTTGCCACATTTTGTGCCTTTCCACGGCACTGAGAGACATTTGTTTTATATTTAAAATACAGAGGTATATACTCATATTTCAGCACAGCATCACTTGTTCTTCACAAAGCAAGAATTCTTATACCTGAAGAAGCTGACATAGATGGAGGATTAGGCCAGATGAGTTTAAAGCCAGGGAGTGGTTGAACTAGAATTCAAACCCAAAACTTCTAATTTGTGATCTAGATATTGCTCCTTACATTTATGTTCTTAAGTAACCCACTAGATTTCAAATTATTGGAGGAATCAGAAACCACACATTAGTCATCACTGTACTTTGGGAAAAACATTTAAGTAGAAACTTTAATCCTAACATTCAAATTCTTCCCTTAGGTAAACTTTATTTCCTGGAACTGACTGCTGTAAATATACATTTTTCCATAATAGTTCTCATTTGGATTTCTTACAATTAGATACCATTTCTATTCTTTAATATGTCCCCCAGGCCAAGATACAGTTTTAAGAGCACCGATGAGGCAGAGTTAATAATTATAAAGCTAATCTCTCTCCTCTTAATTCTGTACAATGAGTCACCATTTTTTAATGTAGTGTTCCTCAAATTGTAATATGTAAACCATCTGCAAAGAACCTTCCACAGGCCTTGTTATATGCAGATCATTATAACCCTCCTAAGATGTACCAATTCCAAAAACTAGAATATGTGGTCTAGAAATGATGATCCTTGCAGTTAAAGTTTAAACTAAATTTAAAGATTAAAGTTTACCTCCTAAGCCTGGCATGAAAAGTCCTCTTAAATATAAAGATATTACTTTCTATGGGAAACGTAAACTCTTGCCTATCTTTCACTTTGTAAATTATTGCTCTGGGGCAAACTGTGATGGGTCAGTGGGTTGAGCACTTGCTTTGCAGCCCCAGGATCCAAAGATCGAATCCTAGCCTCAGCCTGTGTGGACCCATATGCTGAACGGGGATGTGCCCCTAGTTCGGTTGTCACCAAGGCGAGCCACCTATGTGGTAGGCCCCAGGGTTCGGCTCCCACCCCAGGCACAAGGCTCCTGGACAGTTCCCACCCTGCACAGCTCTGCCCCCACCTGTGTGGATTGAAACTATGTAGAAAACTAATGATGTGCAACTATGGAGACCACTCTGGGCCCTCCCCCTTCTCTCTCTCTCTCTCTCTCTCTCTCTCTCTCTCTCTCTCTCTCTCTCTCAAAATAAATAAATAAATAAATAAACAAACAAACAAATAAATAAATCTAAAAATAAAAAAATGTCTGGCTCTGGTCTTCACAACGCCTATGACATGCATTCTATTCTTCCACACATTCCAATCCTACCCATTCCTACACACTAATCCAATCGCAGCTTCTTTGAACCTACATCTCCCTTCTCTGAGCCACCATTATTGTTGTTACTATTGTTGTTTTAGTTGAGGTACCATGTATTGAGGACTTACCATACGCCAGCCATCCTACTAAGCATATTAGATATACTATCTCTTTAAATCCTCACAAAAACCTTACAGGTAGGTTCTACTATTATCTACACTCTTGAAATATTGAAACTGAAATCAGAGGTTTAATATCCATTTGTCAGGAACAGTATCAGGACACAGAACTGAGGTTTCTGATGCTAAAGCCCATATCTTTAGTAACAGCACTATGTGCTACTTTTGCCTCTCCCTTCAATAAAGTGTCTCCACCACAATAGGATCCTGTCATTGTGACTACTGATGGTTCCTTGGTGTCCCTGAGTAAATGAATGGATAAAGAAAAGGTAGTACATATATACAATGGAATTTTACTCAGCCAAAAAACCCCAAAATCTTGCCATCTGCAACATGTATGACCCTAGAGAGTATCATGCTAAGTGCAGTAAGTCAGACAGAGAAAGATAAATGTCATGACTACTCTTATGAATAAAATCTATAGAACAAAATAAACAAATGGGAAATAGCAACAGGCTCATAGATACAAATAATATTTCTATGGTTGCCATCGGAGAGTAGTGAGTGAAAAGGGGCAAGAACATAAGAAGCACAAATTGGCTGTTACACAGGAGGCACAGGGATATGGAGTACAGAATAAGGAATGTATGTGATTTACTAGATTTATTGTCATGATAGATGGAAGGGGGTTCGGGGAAAGGATAAAAAAGGTGAAATTGATGGTTACAAAACATTCCTAGGGATATAAAGTAAAGCATAGGTAATATAGTCAATAATATGGTAATAACTATGAATAGTGTCAGGTGGGCACAGGACTAGTCAGGGGATCACCTCTTAAATTATATAAATGTCTAACCACTATGCTGTACCCCTGAAATTAAATTCAAACAATATTGAATGTCAACTGTGATTGAACAATTGAAACAGGGAGGGAAAATGGGAAAGGGGAGTAAGCGGTTCAAAGTTTAAGGTATAAAAGAAATAAGTCATGGGGATGTAATGTCTAGCATAGGAATATAGTCAATAATATTATCATAGCATGTATGGTGTCAGATGTTTGCTGGACTAATCATGATGATCACTTCTTTTAGTATATAAATGTTGAATAAATATGGTGTACCCCTGAAACTAATATAATACTGTATTTTAGCCAAATTTTAATTTAAAAAATTTTAAAAAAAGAAAGGAAAATGGGTTTATACTATTTAAAAAGAAAGACAGAAAATAGGCTTGCTGGTCACATCAAAGAATGTTACTAGCTGTCAGCTTGGTTTTGCACCTAAACACAAAGTATTTTATTAAAAGTAAGCTTCAGCTAGCTATAAATAAAATGAGGTTGGCAATGGTCCAGAAAAATAGTCTAAATTTGAGGTTTCTCTCAAAATAGTTGATATTTGTCTGTCAAGAATTATTTCCTCTGAAGACCACAAAGCAGCTGTGCACACAAAATTTCCCAGTGGAAGAAGTATTTCTCAAAGCCTGGATAACAAAACAGAAATTTCTTTTAGATAAAGCAAGTGTTGTATCAGCTTGGTTTTTACCTTTAATATTTGTATCACAGAAAGGGAATGTTAGCTAGGAGACTGGGGCCATTAGAAGATAGCACTGATATTGCTTGATATTCCTCTGCAGCTCTGTTGTCAGTTTTCTCCTCTGCTATCCCTCTTCACCCTAGGGAGCAGAAGACCACAAAATCCACCCTCAATATTAAACATAAGTGACAGAGACCTCAAGACCTTTGGAATTTACTTAACGTAAAAACTTCCTAGATATATCTCCACAACATAAAGACACAAAGCTATGGATAAGCTATATCCATCACATCCTAAAACTCTCTTGGGCAACGGTAGCATCCTTCTTATCTAGAAATGCAGCATTAACATTTCCATTTCTACAGGGAACCTATAAAAAATAAGTCAAGTTAGTAAATGGCATGTAGAAGTTTTCTAATATCCTGAGGTGTTACACACACTGTACTCTTTTCATCCATCATCTTAATAAAGCGTTTTATTACCGGGTACATAAGGAAAGTTGTTTTGTGTGACTGATTAAAACTGTTTTCCCTGGCTAAGGAATTTTATATGCTGTCTCCAGGTGTGATAAAGGATCAAATGCAGTAATCCACACATTTCAGGAAGAAGCTTCAAATGGCACTTCCTAATTTTAATACACTTCATAAATTTTCTCTGCTCTTTAAACCTCTGCCTTGTTGCTTTCTCAACTTATTTTGCCTTTCAATATGGATTACCTGCCATTACCTCCTCTGAATATTCTTACCATCACTTGTCAAAGAATCATCCCCATTGGAACTCTCCCAAATAATTCCTCATCTTCTCATACTCTTATTTTTTTTAACCCTCCTTTTCAGTAAAAGCATCTTACTCCATCTCATCTCTCTTTATTTCCTCCTCTATTTGACATTAACTTTGTAAATGTATTTATTATTTACAAAAATTCAGTAAAGATAGGTCTTCATAGATACATTGCATGAAACAATACAATTTCATTTTCCATTTTTCTATTTCATAAAAATCAAGTGCTCAAGAATTATTTTGCATATAAAAGTTGTTGAGTTACCAGGTAATTTATGGCACTTCCTCCAGTACATGTATATACATAAGGATAACACATTTAACCTGCTTAATCCTCAGTTTACTCATTCGTATTGAGATCACAATAGCATCAGCTTTATAGGATTTTTGATAGGATTACATTGTATGATGCATGCTAACCTATAATGAATTCCCAATTAGTGAAAGGTAATTATTATTATAATTATTAGCAGAGTCAGCTACTTTTAGACAAAACCAGAAGTAAATTAAACCCCAAATGAGTTTCTAAACACCATAAATATGTTTTTAAAATGATACAAAGAAGATTCCTTCATTATCTCTTTGTTTAATTAAAGACACAATTCAACCCAATTATGACAAAGAATAAGAAAATTGCTGATGGGCGCACTCAGATTCTGTATCAACTGAGTACAGGGAAGTATTTCACCCTCTTAAGAGTGATGTGAGGATACTTGAGAAACAAGACTTCTGAGGGTATGTTCATAAGGTTAATGTCTCTCTTCCAAGAAAGGAGAATGAGAACAAAAACTTCAAGAGGAGAAATCATATTGACTCATATCACAGGTAATGGAAAGAATTTTGTTGAGGGCATAGCGATAGCAAAATATGAAAGAAATCTCTAAGAGGGAAACATAATACATAATTCTTTCTGTTTTGGGGGTAGTTTTTCTCCCTCTTTAACTGTAGTAGCAGTATGCTCTCATCTCACCTAGGTAATAGTATTCCATTATTGTAAATATGTTATTATTTGGCTCTTCTTGAAAGAGGTGATCCACCATAAACTGTATCTGATCGAAACATGTGTCAGACACAAACCTAAGGCCATATGGGTAAGTGAACTCACTAAAGGGCAGCAACAGACATTAGTCCTCAAATGGCAGGTGGGCAAGAAAGTCATCTCTTGATGGATATGAAATAGATAGTATTGAAGTAAAGTGGAAAAAACAAAAATGAAGAACCTTTCTACTAGTTCTCAGGAGGGGGAAGAAATGGGTTAAGTTAGGAGATTAAGCAGACCAGTGGAGGGTTTAAATAGAATTAACACAATTGGATGGAGACAGAGGATGTAAAATGAAACTAATGGAGAAATGAATTATTAATTTTCTAGAGCATAAACCTACTTCAATTGAAAATGGTTTTGATGAATAGGAGCAAAATTATGTTGTTGGTTCCATTTGCTATAATTCATTGAAAATAGACTTTGTACTACTATATGGATAGACCACAATGAATCAGAATAAGCAAACTCTGTCTATACTTGGTTCTGTCATTTCAATGGCATATAATCTTTTTCTTTATTTTAATTAAACTTCATTTTCTTGTAGTCTGATTTCTTCTGAGTCCCTAATTTAGGATAACCCACTAAGCTATTTTAAGCCAATAATTTTAGAATGGTTTCCAGGTAAACAACAGGCAGCCTTCATTTGGCATTTATACTTATGAAACAATACTATTGACATTTTCATTTCTTTGTTTTCTTCTTAAAGGAATTAAATTAATTCACTTTCCTTTATGCCACATGTAAAGAAACATTTCAGCGTTTTTGTTTGTTTGTTTTTTTATACCATCCCAAACATTATCCCAGATAAAGGACATTAAAAAAAAATTAAGAAATTTTGAATATAGACGTTATCTAATATTAATGCATAAATATTGTTCATTAATTGTGACAGCGTAGTATGTTAATGTAAGATATTAACACTAGAGAAAACTGGATGCAGGTATATAGGAACACCCTGTACTACTCTCATAATTTTCTCTCAAATCCACAAGTATTCTAAAATAAGAGTCAACAGTCTAGAAACAGATTGTTTTGTGATAACTTTGTCTCAAGAAAAGTTCTAGAAACTTAGACCCAAGTTTGCTAATTCTACTTGGTATGGGGATAAGAAATAAAGACCCTAAAAGGAAAAATGTTGGTACAAGTCTTGATCCACTGAGGTATATTCTTTTATTCCACATGTAAGTAATCTATCAATTCAGAAATTAAGAGAACTGTGCCTTTAAAAAAAATACATACTTTTATTCAAAGATACCAACAGAAATTTAGCCTTGTTTAATATTATGAAGAAAGGAAATCAAACAACCTCCTATTTACTTAAACAGATTACATGGAAAATGCAATCTTAATCAGGTTATTTCAATTAAGTGTCTCCTTCAGCGAATAAACTTCTGTATTTAGAGAAAGTCAAGAATATCAGACCAAATAGTAATCATCATTTCATACTTCATAGATGGATGACCTTGCATCCAAAAGAAAAAAAATCAAAAGGAGCTCAGTGCCCCTACTAATTCTATCAAAAATATTGTAATACCAATAAGCAGAGAAGAGTCCAGTGGTAATAAACTCATTGCACACATAGTTCAGTAACCTGGTCACTAAATAACACACAAGCTACTTAACAAAGGGCCCTAGAATGCAGACATACGCAAAGAATATCCCTACATTACTCTAAATATCTACCATAACTTGCTCTTTCCACACCTAAAAACGTACCGCTGTCTTTTTGCAACAATCTTTCATCTCCCATCAGGCAGCTGAGCTGAAAGGACTTAAAGCTACTGTGGCCATTTGAGTTCATGTAAAATCAGGCCGCTTTCAAAGAGATCCTCTTGAATGTCAGGTTTGAGTCAAGGTTTTAATTTCACAGTAGATTTAACTGAAAAGATTTAATTTTACCAAATTAAAAATGTATGCCATACAACAATCCCCTAGCCCTCCAGGAGTGAACTGTGACAGAGAAAGTTTGATTAGAGCTTCAACTAGAAAGAAAGAGGCAGTGATGCCCGATACCCTAGTTTAAAACCTCTGAGGCTCTGGATAGAGGAAAATGGAGAATTAACACTCTATAAAGCAGGGATTCCCAACCCCGTGCCCGCGGGTGCCGATTTGTGTGCGCCCACCATTATTTGACTGCATCAGAAGTTTTTCATAAACACTAAGTAAAACTGTAATTCATTTTTATACATTTGTTAGAATTTTGAAGTATTGTTTGAGTATCTACATAGGTGTATTATATTCGTTGGTATGTGTGCGATATCGTATGTATAAGCTTTTCCCTAGCTTTCGCCTTTGTACATGTCGCGTCTTGCTTAGCTGCTGCGCTCTTTAAACTCTCCTCCACCCAACCGGGAGACGTGAAGTTGGCATTTTGATTGTGGTTGCTGGACTGATCGGGTCGTGAC
>PVKE010039941.1:0-14802 GCA_004027555.1 Craseonycteris thonglongyai
GGATTCGATCCTCAGTCCCCAGCGCTGCAAAGTGAGCGCTCAACCCACTGAGCCATCCTGGCTTCCCCTCTGCTTCTATTTAATAGACTCAAAATCTTGAATTTGCAAGATTTATCCATTCAGGAGATACTGAGTTGGGCTCACCCTTAGACATAGTTACAGGTCATTCATTTTCTTAGGTACAACTCGGTTTAAACTTCATGTTATAAGTCCAAAAAAATAAGATTGTGGCCTTGCCAGATAGTACTGGTCAGAGTAGCTGACATCACTGAGGCTCTGCATACATTGTCATCAGACCTCCTGATGTCCTTGCAAAGCTAGCTCTGCTTCCGCCATTTTACAGGTAACCAACTTCATGGCTTAGTAGGGTCACATCACAGAAGGGAATATAAGTGCGAGCCCTTGAACTCTCCAGTCTTTGAGAGTTGATGCTTTTTGTTTTTATCTGTTTTAGCTTTTGCTGATGGCTGGTGATAGGACTTACTGCAACTGGGCCAACTTACCCTGCCCAGCTCTTTAACAAACATTCCTGTGGGTTATATGGGAAATTCTCATTCATTTAATTCCTATCACAGGCTAAAAACAAAACAAACATGGAGCAGAACTCATAAAAATATGTATTACATTGTACCAATCAAAAGAAGTCTGTAGGTTTTTTTGTTTTTTGTTTTCAATGTATTTACAAATTATTTTTCCTCTGTACCTCATTAGTGCAAATGACATATTCTTTTCTTGGCATCAAGACCAAAACAGCTACCACCCAGCTGCTGTTTCTACCTTCTGGCCAGTCCACAAGTGTTCCCTGATACCTCTCTGAAGAGGGACAAGGGTACAATGGGCACAGATGAGTAAGACCCAAGCCACTGGGGATGATAAGGCATGCTCACTACATAGCAGTGGGTGCCAGGCCTTGTCTGATAAGTCTGTGGGAAAGGCTTAGATAAGATACCGTCAGTGTGTGAAGGGAGAGGCCTTTCTGTAGGGGAATCAAGCCAGGATGAAGCATGGGTAGGAACTGGATAGGAAGACACAGTGAGGAAGGACTTCCTTCCTCCCAACCTCTTCCTCACCATCACTGCAGTCCTCATGGATGGCCACACACATTATCCACGCACACTATCCACATTGCATTTAATCCTCAGAGCAACCCACTGGGGAAGTCACTGCTGCTGCCCACCCCCCATTCAGATGAGCAAACTGAAGCTCCAAGAGGTTAAGCCACTTGCCTGAGGTCACAGGAATGTTCCAGAAGTAGACTTTGAATTCAGGCTTATTAGAAGCCAGAGTCCCTGGTCTTAGGTTGATCTACCATTTTCAAAGTAGTACTTTCAAACACGTTATCCCATCTGATCTTCCTGTACCCGAAGTTTCTCTATGTCTCACCAGCCTGTTGGCACAGATGAGTCACCCTACCCGTAATAGCATGAATTTTCCTCCCTCAGCCCCTCCCCCTCCCTTTGCTCACCCTGGCCCTCCGGCCACCTGCAAAGTCTCACCCACTGTTAGCAGCAGTCCCCAGGGGTCTAGAGTTGCCTTTTCCTCTATCCTCCCCCCACACCCCCTTTAAAGTTAACTGCCCAAGAAGGCCCCATGCCCTCTGCCCAGGTGTGGGCCCCCTTCGATATTTCTTTCCCACTGAGTGGCCTCAGGACACTGGGTATTCACAGAGGGGCTACCTCATCATTGCCCCTCTATAAGCCTCAGTTTCCTTATCTGAGAAGACCAGGGTCAAGTCAGTTCCACACACATATTCTGAACAGCAGCTAAATATGAGGGTGAACCATGGAACTGGAGGAAACAGATGAATCAGGCCAGGCCTTGGATAAGACACACACATAAGCAATTACACCCCTAACCCTCGTGTGTGTGTGGAGTGAGTGCCACAAGGCATTCAAACTGTTGTGGGGAGGTCTGTTCCTGGCTGGGGAGAGAGGCCCATGTGGCGACCATTCACAGAGGTCTTAATGTGGGACAGATCCCAGGCTCAGAGCTTTACTGGCATTAACCCATTTCATTCTCCCCAGAGCCAGTTGTTTAAGGACCAGTATTATTCCCACAGTAGAGACAAGGAAACTGAGGCTCAGAGAGGTGAAGTCACTCTCCCAAGGTTACACAGCTAGTAAGTGGGGGAATCTGGCAGAATTAGGTCTGAGGGGCTGTGATCTTAATTGCTGTCATCACAGAAGTGGGGCCAATAAATCTTGGCATTGAAATATCAGCTCAGTCCTGATGCTGCTCAGCCCCATCCCCTCCTACAGTATGCTTCTGGGGCTAGAATCACACACTGTTTCCCCATCTGCAGTCAGCTGGGACAAGAGTCCCTGGAGCACAAGTCAAGCCATGGGGATTGTCTCCCAATTCACAGGGGGGGAAATCAAGTGGACCGTTAGAGCTGTTTCATTTGGGAGTTTTTCTCCTGTGCAGTTTTCAGAAATCCTGGGAGCCTCCTGTCTGTTCCTGCTAGAACTCACATATGGTGGTATCTGGCTGATCAATAATAATCATAACCATGAATATCATTAAGTACTGGCAAGCATTTGACAAGCATTGCCTCATTTAATCCTCACCACCACATGTGGCAGATATTTGATCTTTGTTTTACAGAACTGACAACCAAGGCTCAAAGAAGGTATGTGTCTTGCCCAAGGTGACCAAGGCAGAAGTGACCTACCCTTGAACCAGGTCTGGCTGCCCTAAAGCCTGAGCTCTTAGCCATGACCTATATGGGCTTCTTATTTTCCATTTTCTCAGTGGTTCTCAACCGAGGGCACACATTTGAAATACCTAGGTTGCATGTTTAAATACTATGGCTAGGCCCAGCCCAGCCCAATTCAATCAGACTCTCTAGGTGTGGACACAGCTTGAAGATCTTGGTCCTAGGAAATTCTTGGTATTCCACCAAAAGTCTCAGCTTGACCTGGAACTAAAGGGAGAATTGGACTGTGGTGCAAGAGATGGAGGTTAGCAGATTCTTCTCCCCCTCACCTTCCCTCCCAGCTCCTCCTTTCCCAACTCACCCAGGAACTGGCCTTCAGCCTCCCTCTGGGTCTGAGACCATTGTGCATTTGGGGTAAGATTTCTGTGTGGCCCCTACCCCACATGGTGTCTGGAAAGACTGGCACATAATAGGTGCTCAGTAAACGTTTGGTGCATGAGTTTGTGAAAAGATCCCCTCTAGCCCTTCCCTCCAGGCAGATGAGAGTGCATCGATCCATTCTGTAGCAGTTTAAAGAACACACACAATGGGACCGAGACTTGCCCACTGGCAGGTAGCATGCTGCTCTGTCCAGCACCACATAGAGGTGCCCCTTGCACCACCCCTTTCCCAGCAATATATGTATTAACTTTATAAAAGAATCCTTTCTAATTTAATAGGTAGAAAACAATCTCGGTTTTGGTTTGAGTTTACATTTCTTTGACGACTGGTGAGGAAGAAAAAAATATTTTTCATGTGCTTATTAGTCATTTGTATTGCTTCTTCTGTGAATTGTCTGTTCCCAATTTACTAATTTACAACGAGAAATATAACTGCCAAAGGGACCGGATACACGTGTCCTTCAGCCAGCATACCAGCTCCCTGTAGACACACCCCACGGGAAGCCAAATTCTAATCAGAACGATGCTTGGTGAGCACAGAATGAGAAAAGGGAGGGGTTGCTTATGGGATTCCAGGACTCAATGCCATCGGGGCAAGCTAGACCTACCGCTGGGATCACAGAATCCTTGGCCAGCGCATCCTCCCTCTTTCCCTTTCCTCTGCCTCCCTGGCTGCCTAGCACTTCTTCAGATGGACACTTTCTTTCTTTGGAAACATTACTGCATTCAGTTAGGGTTCTCTCCTGGGTTGTACGCTTAAACTCTCAAGGCAGTCTTCATTCCTAGTTCCTTTACGTCCTTGGGCTGGCTTCTCATTCTCCAGGGATTTACAAAGTGTAACTGATACCTTGCGGGGTGTCTTTCTCCCTCGCTGTCTTGGAATTGCCCTTCTTCCATAAGTAAAAGCAGCTCCAGGGGTCTGTGAGACTCCACAGTGCATTCCACATTTGGAATGCTCACGGACTTGTGCCTCTCCCAGGGGTCTCTGACCACAAGGTGAAGACCCATTGCCATAGAGGACTTCGACAGTGGAGAGGAAGGTGCAGAAGGCATAGCTCAAAGAATAAGAACTAGAAGACCAGGATGAGGGGCTCCAGGTAGGTGTGTGGTCTGAGAGAGTACCTGGAGTGAGAAGGACAGGAAAAAATTTATTCAAGGACAGGACGAGACAGGCTTTTAGGTGAGCAAGGGCTGGGTATCTCTGGCCTGGAACATGCAGCAGCCTCCTTCCTGGTGGCCCTCAGCCCTCTTTGTCCTTCTTTACTCCAGGCCTCCAGAGTGACCTTCATAAACCAAATCTGACCAAATCACTCCCCTCCCGCAACCCTCTTGTGTCCCTACCACCCAAGGGGTAAAATTTTTCTTCCTCACCAGTAGTCAAAGAAATGTAAACTCAAACCAAATTCCTAAGGATAGCATCCAAGGCCCTTCACAGTAAACAACTTTCCTTAACAGGCTCAATTCTCTTCCCCAGAAGACTGCTGGAGGGTTCTTGAATATACCAGGCGTGTTCACACCTCCAGGTCCTTGCTCCAGGGCCTTCTGCCTGGGATGCCCTTCCTGACGTGGCCCATTCCTCCTCATTCTTTGACCCAGATTGAATGTTCACTCCTCCATGAAGTCTTTCCTGATTCCCCTTCCTGCTTGAAACCCTTAATTGTAGCATTTACCACTTTATGAGAGTAGAACTTTTCCAAACATCCTCCCATGCTGGCCTATGACAACTTTGACATCAAATATTGTGTTTGATTTATATGGTTGTCCTGACCTCCAGCATGGTACCACATGTAGTAGGGGCTAGATGAATAACAAATTTGCTGTTGTAGACTTGCTCATGAGGAAGCACCTAGAAGAGAATCGTAGATCTGGATTTTGGGCAAATCCCTCATTCTCTCCAGCCCTTTGTTCCCTTCTCTATAGGAGAGCATTGCAGGAAAGCCAGAATGATTCAGCGGGTTAAGAGCTCACTTTGCAGCCCCAGGAACCAAGGATCAAGTCCCAGCCCCAGCCCGTGTAGACCCATATGCTGAACTGGGGCGTGCTTCCAATGCACGAGGTCCCCAGCCCAGTTTCCACCCTGCACGGCCCCTCCCACCAGCGTGGAATGAAACCACGTTGAAAACTGATGATGTACAACTGTGGCGATTGCTCTGGGCCCTCCCCCTTCTCTCTGTCTCTCTCTGTCTCTCTCTGTCTCTGTCAAAAACAATAAACTAAATCTTTTTTAAAAAAAGAGAGCAGGAAAGCTGGGATGGCTAAGTGGGTTAAGTGCTTACTTTGAAGCCCCGGGCACCGAGGATTGAATCCCGGCCCCGGCCCGTGTGAACCCACATGCTGAACTGGGGTGTGCCCCCAGTTCAGTTCTTGCTGGGACCTATGTGGGAGGCTCCCGGCCCATTTCCTGCCCTGCGCAGCCCTGTGCCCACCTGTGGAGTGAAACTATATGGAAAACTATTGACAACTATGGAGAGTGCTCTGGGCCCTCCCCCTTCTCTCTGTCTCTGTCTCTTGCTTCTCTCTGTCAAAAATCAATAAAATAAATCTTTATTAAAAAAAAATAGAGAGCATTGGGACATAACTATCTGCAATGCTATTTATTAAAATTTACTCTCTTGGGAAAGCCGGAATGGCTCAGCAGGTTAAGCGCTCACTTTGAAGCCCCGAGGACCAACGATCAAATCCCCGCTCCAGCCCAGGCAGACCCACATGCTGAACTGGGGTGTGCTTCCCGAATGCGGTGAGGCCCCCAGTTCAGTTCAAAAAATAAATAAATAAATAAATAAAATAAAGATTTACTCTGTATAAGACACTATTCTAGAAATAAATTATAACAATAATTATATAATGTATATAAATAGTTATGGTAGCATGAAAATATAAAAACAAATTCCTTGAAGTTTTTTGCAGTCTAGTTCTGGAACCAAAGAAGGCAGGACCAAGACCTCTTAGGGAGAGAGCTTTTAAATTGGAGGGACGAGAAACATTATGCCACTCTTGGGCCCAAAGATGTGGTGTGATAAAGTGAAATAAATATGAATGTGAGAGGCAGAGAACAGCTCAGCTCCCAGCTCAGCTCCCAGCTCTGCAACCCTTCGGCTGAGTGACCTTTAGCAGGTCACTTTACTTCTCGGAGCCTTGAAAATTAGACATTGTCTCAGAAAGTTGTTGTGAGGACTCTGTTGGATGTAGGACTCCATGAACAGTAAGAATCCTTTCCTTTTAATCCCAAGGAATATAAACTACAGGAAATGGAGCTTGGGCAAAGGACTTCATCCTTTGAAGCCTCGTTGTCCTTATCTGCCAAATTGAGGGCTGCCAGGAGGGAGGGCTGATTTGAGACGAAGTGAGATTGTGAGTGCAGAGAACTGTGCTGGGGTGTTCTGTGACTGTTAGCTTCACTTTCAGCCTGGCAGTGTGGCATAAACCCTAGCACCATCTTCTTGGGTAGAAAGCTTGGAACAAGGGATTCAGAGCTCTGGAGGCTGCAGAGAAGGAAGCACAGTGAAGAAAAAGAGTCAGAGGAAGGCTCTGGAACACGTGAGGATTGCCTCTCCCATCAGAAAATGCTCTTAAACAAACAGCAAGTTTCCTCCATTAATAAGGCCTGTGGAATGCAGATGAGATTTTTTTCCTCCTCCTTTTTTGCTGATTAAGTTCCCCCAAAACCCCCTTAAGAATTTTAATAAGAAATGCAAAAATCAACAAAAGTCCAGCAAACCCTTTCCTGTTATTAAATAAAGGGAAAGTAAATATTGCAAATTGGACATATTTCATAAGAGGATGTTTTGTTTGGGTGAAAAAAATGAGAAAGAAAAGAAAAAGCTATTTGCCTTCTGGCAGCAAGTACATGTCTTTGCTAAATTTTGGTTTCAAATTTGATGACTGAGACATTATTCCTGGTTTGCCTGGAATTCAGGCCTTTTGACTTCTGAGGTGACAGTACCCAGGCGAGCAGGAAAGCCAGGTTTGGCCATGTTGGGACTATTCTCCTCTCTCTCCAGTGAGCAAAGCAAAGAGTTCTTTAGCCACCCGGGAAATTATGATCCTGAGCTCAGAGATGGGGACCTGCAGGGGGTCACATACAAGACAAAAGTAACTTGTAACAAAGAGGATGTTTATGAGAGAGACACAAAAGGTTTTCTGTACCTCCTTCTTGAGGTAATTATAGGACCATAAAACATGCTCTATTAATGCAGCACAGAGGCCCTACCATCAGGCAGACCTAGGTTCAAATCTACCTCTGTCACTTCTTAGCTGAGTTACCTTTGCTAAATTAACTTCTCTGACTTACTTTCCTCACCTTCAAAATGGGGAGAATAACAGTATTTACTAATAGAGCTGTTACAAGCAAGAAATGAGTGGGAAAATGAGTCAATACAAGGAAAGTGCCAGGCTTTATATCTATGCCATATTATTTTGTGTAATATAACAAATGCAAAGGAAGAGGAAAAAGAGAAAAAGCGAAAAGACTTTATTTTGCTCTGTTTCTTTTCAGTGATTGATAGTTTGCAAAGAACATTCGCATTCATGACTTCACATTCTGGTCATCTCAGCCCTGGGAGAAGAGCAAACTGGGAATTGCCCTTAGTTTCCTGGTGGTGTACCTGGTGCTGGAAAGTGGGTGTGGTCCCTCAAGGGCACATGTTAAATGTTCTTCTGTGACCTTGAGTTCAGAGAAAATGAGGAAAGGAAAGGGAGGGAGGCAAAGAAGCCAGAGAGTGTGGCCACTTCCATCCACCTCTCTCCCACAGTGGAGGCCTATCATGTCTAAGGCCCTTGCGCTTTCTCCTGGTTCTCTCTGTCCTTCTTGTGGGATTCTCATTGCCTCACCTGACCCTCACGTCTCCCTGGTGGGGAGGGCAGTCACAGGTGGTGGGACCTTTTGTGGGATACAAGGAGCTGGACCTCACCAGCCACATTCCCATCACAGTCTCAGCCTGTGCTTCTCAGTGCCAGACGTGTCTGCCATGTCCCCTGATTGCCTGCCTGCCTTCTCCCAGGTTCTTCTCAGGCCAGCCCAGAGCACTGGCAACCTGCAGCTCCAAATCGGAAAATTATTTGGGTTTTGTTGTTTTCTAGCTTTGTATCTATTTGTTTGCCCAAAGCATCTTTTCGTGCAAAAATTAAAACAGAGAAAGAAATACAATTGAACAATCATCTATCTTCCCACACCAATATTTGCTTCTAGCTTTTTTTAAAGAAATAAAACATAAAGCTAAAATCCCCTATCTACTACCCAAATCCTACAGATAACTAATGAATTTGGTGTTTATCCTTCCTGTTATTTTTAGTTTAGCTTACCTATACATACATTTAATATTTTATAGTTTTGTGTGCATTTTAATTTATACAGATTGTATCATAGGACTAATATTGTTCTGCATCTTGCCTTTATTATCAAATACTATGTTTTCTAAATCTATCCATGTTGATATGTATACAAGAGCTCATTCACTCTTTTTAAGCTGCACAGTATGCCACTCTGTGAACCTTTTATACCACATTTTATATGTCCATTTCTCTAGGGGTGCTCATTTAGGGTGCTTCTTTTTTTATTTTTTAATTACAAATCACCATGCTTTGATTTAAAAAAAAACACAAAACTTTGGATGTGTCACTTCCACTATTTATGCCCAAGTTTCTCTAGGAAATTTACCCAGAAGTCCAATGTGATTGATTGTTAGTCACAGGGCAGAACCATGCATACCTGGGATCCAGTCCCCCCTCTGGTGCTTGGCAAATCATTTCACCTTTCTGAACCTGTTTTTCTTAGCTGTAAAATAGGTGTGTGATAATCCCTAATTCACTGAGTTGTGAGAGAATTGAGACCCTCAAAAGTACCTGGAATCATGCAAATGATGGCAGTCCGGTAGCTCTTATCATCCATGCTACTGGTTTTTCTAGCATCCAAAATAGGATTTGAAGGCAATGCCCAACCCTCTGCACAAGGGACCCTGGGCCCAGCCCACCTCTTACATGGCATCAACTCTTTCTCCTGCCTCGCCTGGTGTCAGCTTGGTAAATAATAGAGCAAATGTACTCCTCCGTATCTCAGTTTCCTCGCCTGTAAAGTGGAGTAAATAGAACCTACCTTGAAGGGCTGTCGTGAGGCTTAAAAGCTAGATAATGTATACAGACCACTTGTTAAAACTGTTCTTTCCTCCTCAGCCTCGACCCTTTCTCTCTCAAAGCTGTGAAATTATCTGAGGTTCCATCTCACCGGCAGGGTGAAGCTGGACTATGACCCTGATTTCATTTTGGTTTAACGGCCCTTGCATTTTATGTTGCGAATGCTGCGAATAAACACCGGAGGCTTTAGAGGACTCTGTGTTTGTTTTCCTCTCCGGAAAGCGGTGTCCGCGGGAGCCTGGGTGGTTTAAATTTGCTAAAATATCTCCATCTAGTGGACTCACTGAAACACTGCAGGGTTCGGCCCTGTCTAGGAAAAACAATGGGGTGACAGCTTGGGCCGCCCTGCCCTGCTCAGAAACGCCGGTGGCTCCCCATTGTCTACGGGGTAAAGTCCAAAGGCCACGGCTGGAATTCGAGCGCCGGGGCAATCGGTCCCCGCCCTGCCTATCGGACCTTATCGTCAGCTTAGACCTCCCCGCCAGGCTCAGCTCCTCCCCGCTCCCGAACCTCAAAGCCTACACCTGCCAGGCACATGGACTAGTCCTGTGCGGCAGACCCCACCTCCCTCTCCTCTCCACTCTTCCGAGGTTAGCCCTCCCTCCAGGCTCAGCTCAAAGGCCCTCTCTTCCTGGGAGATTCCGGGGCCCTCCAACCCATCCCAGTCTTTTCGGACTTCCCACCAACACTAGCAGTGGGTCATAGTTTATATTTCCATGTTTAAAGCTGGGTTTTGTCAATGCACTCCCTTTCCACATCTAGTATGGCGAGTTAAATGCAAGCCCCGTAATCCCCTGGATCTGGATACTGATCTGGCCTCCACTACTTCCCAGCTCTGAAACTTGGGTGAAGGAAGCAACCTCACCTGTGAAATACAGGTGAGAACACCTACCTCAGTGCTGTGGTGAGGTTTAAATAAGATAGGATGCAAAGTGGCCAGCACATAGTAAAGCCCAAATAAATGGTTCTTAGAGTAGTCAAATAAAATACAGGATACTCATTTGAACTTGAATTCCAGATAAAAAATTTTGTTTTTAGTATAAGTATATCCCAAATAGTACATAGAGGTTATTGTTATTCATACACAGTTCATCCTCATTATTGGTGGATTCTGTATTTGCAAATTCATCTACTGGCTACATTTTATGTGTAATGCCAAAATTAATACAGTGCTGGTCATTTGCAGACATGCACATGGATACAGCGGAGAAAACTTTTGATCTCCCAGTATGCACATTCAGAGCTGAAGTCAACAGGCAATGTACTCTGTCTTCTTACAGTCCTCATGCCATAAAGTGTGCTTTTTTCAGTCTCTTTAGTGCCATATTTTCACATTTTTGTTCTTTCTTTTAATATTTATTTTATTGTTTTTGACAGAGACAGAGAGCGAGACAGAGAGAAGGGGAGGGCCCAGAGTAGTCTCCCATAGTTGTATGTCATCAGTTTTTCCACAAGGTTAAGGTCCACACAGGTGGGTGGGGCCCCGCAGGGCAGACCAGGCTGGGGCCTCCCTCATGGGAAGCACACAGCAGTTCAGCATATGGGTCCGCACAGGCCAGGGCCGGGATTCATCCTCGGTCCCCGGGGCTGGAAGGTGAGCGCATAACCCGCTGAGCCATCCCGGCTTTCCCACATTTTTGTTCTTTCTGTTGGTGATTTTGCCTTTAAAATGGACCCCAAGCCGAGTGCTAAAGTGCTTTCTAGTGTTCCTAAACCAAGAAGGGCCGGGATGTGTCTTACACAGAAAATGCATGTGTTAGATGAGCTTCATTCAGATGTGAGTTATAGAGCTATTGGTCATGAGTTCAATGTTAATGAATCAATAGTAGATATTAAAGTGTCTTTAAACAGAAACGTACATAAAACAAGGTTATATATTGATTGGTTGATGAAAATGTGGTCAGAGACTGGCAGGAACCTAATCCTACTTTTTCCCCTGAAGCAATGGTTTGACTCACTAATTCAGTGTTCATGGTGACACTATAGAACTACTGAAATAATGAGAATCAAATATATATGTTATAAAATTTATAGAGGTACATGCTGAAATAGTCTGAGTAAAATTATATGATGCCTGGGATCACTTTAAAATACTCCAGGAGTGGGATAAAGGTGTGTATATGGTGTGTGTAAAAGAAACAAGATACTAAAGGCTGAAGATTGTGGGAGTGATGATTTATTAGATAATTCTATCTTATATGTTTGAAAATGACAATGACAAAATGTTTAAAATACACATTGAAGAGAAAATCTTGGGGGAAGGATATCTTTATTCAGTAACTTCCACTCTGGATCCTCTGTGCGGATAGGGCTCCAGATGACAGCTACCTCAGATTCCATTATAGGGGGAATCCCAAGCCCTTGAGTGTGGAGCAGGAAGTTCAGGAGACTGGCTTCAGTCTCAGCACCCACACCCCTCATACTTGCTCAGTTAACTCTGGCAACTCACAGTGCCTCTGAATCTTTTTTCTTATCAGCTAAATATGAAGTTGAACTGGACAACCACTGAGTTCCCTTTCATTGTTAAAACCCTCTAAAACCAGTATTTCCTAAATTAGCATGTTCTGGTGCAATATTATAGCCTCTCTCCAATCCATCCTGATTAGGCTGACCAGACATACTGTTTTAAACGACACAGAAAACATCAGTACTGTCCCGTTTCAAACGGTTCGTCTGATCAGCCTACTGACACCTTGAATTTAGCACAGTGAGACTAGGCTGACCATAGTCCACAGAGGGGAACTGAGGCTCAGACAGGTTAAGTCACTCACTGAGACTACACAGCCACTGAGGGAGAAGGTGGGGATTCAAATGCAAGTCTAACTCCTGGTCTGTTGTCCTTTACACTGCACAGGTCAGCCAGTGCACAGTGGCTTTTGGTCAGGTTTCTGCGACAGGGCACTTCCTTACACTCTACATGCTGCAGCTTATACATATGCCTTGAGAAAACTGAGTTCACCGTCAGGCCTGAGCTCAGCAGACTCGTTTCTTCAGGGTCGGGGTCGTGCAATAAAGTCTGGTCTCCTCAAGAATCCCATCTTCCCAGGGGCGAGGACTCTTAAGTCTTTTAGACCTGGATTAACTTTGCGCTCCTAGCTATGTGACATTGGACAAGTAACTTTGAATCTCAGCTGTAAAATGTGTCGTGTCGTGAGAATTAAACGAGAACAGCAGCTGTGCAGGGGTGCTGTCTGTATCATATCGGGGAGGACAGGAAAGACGTACTACCTCTGCCTAACACCCTCCGCTTGGGTCTAGCTGTAGGTACTTAAGGACCGCCCTCAGGCTTGCGCAGGCGCACTCCGTACGGACCCGGCGGACTAGCCCTCGGGTTCGGCGGCTGCGCATTAGTCATGCTTTGCGGCCGCACTGCTTGACGGCAACTGTGCCCGCCCCGCCGGCCGGCGTTGCCAGGGAACGGCGAGCGCGTGGGGCCGGAGAAGGTAAAGTACCTGGAGTAGGAGCGGGCGGTGTCTTGGGACGGTGATCGCTGTGGCTCCAGCACACTGGGTAGGGGCGAGGTTCTGTCACAAAAGGAGACGTAGCTTTCTCCGAAAGCCCTCCGGAGCGGAAGTGAAAACGGCCTAGAGGCTGTCCCGGGATATAGAGCCTGACCAGACTGGCCCTTGACGAGGAGCTAGGCTTTCTAGTTCTGCCAGAATTACCGTAACCCCTCTCCCCGTTCTATGTGCATCTGTAACCCTTCGTACTTCTCTTTCTTCGTTCTTCTTGGAAACATAGACGCCGCGTCCAGGGCTGAGGACGTGGAGGTGCATCCGACACCGTCTCTGCCCGAGAGGAGCCTCCGCCGCTAGTGGGGTTGCTGTGGGTTCGGAGCGGGGAGATTAAGGACACTCAGAGTAACCAGCAAAGGGATAAGTGAAGACAATTACGAAATTGTTGAGCCCCTAACATTTTTTGGCTTGTGTGCCGTCGTTTTCTGCAATTGCAGCTACCGTCTAGCTAGCACTTTCCTCTTGGTAGGACCACTACTATCCCATTCGCACAATTACCCATTTAATTATCACAGTAGCCTTCAAAGGTTTATCGTTTGTTTATATGTCTTAGTCGGGGCTTCTAACTTGAAAGCTCCCCGGAGGCAGGATTGTTTGCTTTATCCCTTTTATCTCTGCCTCCCCTAGCCCAGGAGGTAAGCAGTTGGGAGTTTCAAACATTTTTTAATTGGGAGGTGAACTTAGCTGGGTGGGCGGTTTTAACCATGCTTGTTTGGCAAGGTAGGCAGTAGCTTACCTTCCCCGTTCTTTGTTTTGATTTGTTTTGTTTGGAATAAACATTTATTGAGCATCTCAAAGGAGTTAACTTATCTGGCCAAGGGAAGAATAAAGAACAAGCCTTGCTTTTGATAGAAAAGTAAATATACTTCACACTGCTGTTGTCCGGAGTTGGGTATTCGAGGTTTGGGAAAAGAGAAGTCACACCCTCTCACAGGTACATTAAACTGAGCCCCTCTGAGGCTCTTTCCTCATCTGTACAATGGAAATAGCAATAGTATTTACTTCCAAGGGTTACTGGGATTAACTCTAGTTGAATAGGCCATCCTATATCACCAGTGGTTGGCAACTTTGGCTACATGTTGAAATCACCTGGGTCCCACCCCAGAATTTGTGATGTAATTGCAGGTAAAGCCTGAACATTAGGAATTTTGAAATTTACCCAGGTGATTCCAAGGACAGCCAAGCTTAAGAGACACCCGGGTTAGTTTTCTTAATCTTTTTTCAATTGTCATAACCTGCACTGGCTCCAAGTCTAAACCAGCCTTCCCATCTCAAACCCCCTGACTACTGACATAATCCTTTCTATACATCTCTATGTGCTTCAGACGTAGGTTTTTTAGGCCAGTCTTCTTACCATGCCCTGTCTCCCTACCTTACTAACCTCTTATATTCTGTCACAATGGGGATTTGGGCAAGTGACCTGCCCTCTCTAATCCATTTCCTTGTCTGTGAAATGGATAGTAGTACCCACCTGTGTAACATACAACACAGTGCTTAGAATGTTGTACCAATAATGGTTACCTCTTCTAATCTTGCATCTCATGTCTTACATCATGCTGCTCTCCTATCATGGCACTAAAGAAATATTTCTTAAATGCTTATTGCAATTTTAGAGAGTAGCTTTGCCTTCCAAGTTCAGCACAAGACAACTCTTCCACAAAACTATGAGACTAGAAATCATCTGGTTCTATTGAATTTTTTAAATAACAGCTTTATTGAGGGATGAGTCACATAGCATAAAATTCACCCTTGTAAAACACACAATTCAGTGATTTTATTCACAGTGTTATGTAACCATCACCAATCTAAAACCTTTTCATCACCCTGAAAATAAACCCCATCCATAACTACTCAGATCACAGCCACTCCCCATTTCTCTCTTCACCCAGCACCTGGAAATCACTAATCTACTCTGTTTTTCTATGGGTCTGCCTATTCTGGGCATTTCATATTCTGTGGTCTTTTGTGACTGGCTTCTTTCATTTAACATAATGCTTTCAAGATTCATGCATATTGTAGCATGCATCAGTACTACATTCTTTTTTTTTTTTTTTTTTTTTTT
>PVKE010039942.1:0-14801 GCA_004027555.1 Craseonycteris thonglongyai
TATTAGGATAATGTTGGTCTCATTGAATGAGTTGGGAAGTATTGCTTCTTCTTCAATTTTCTGGAAAAGTTTGAGGAGGATTGGAGTTAGTTCCTCTTTGAATGCCTGGTAAAACTTGTTAGTGAGGCCATCTGGGCCTGGACTCTTGCTTTTGGGGAGGTTTTGGATGATTGTTTCAATTTCCTTACTGTTGATTGGTTTGTTTAGGTTATCCAGTTCTTGATTTAGTCTAGGTAGACTATATGTTTCTAAAAACTTGTCCATTTCTTCTAGGTTGCAAAATTTGGTGGCATATAGACCTTCATCATAGTCTTGTATGCTTCTTTGTACTTCTGTGGTATCAGTTGTAATTTTCCCTTTTTCATTCTAATTCTGATTATTTGTATGTTTTCTCTTTTTTCCTTGGTGAGCCTAGTCAGGGGCTTGTCAATTTTATTAATTTTTTTCAAAAAACCAGCAATTTGTTGCACAAAGTTTTTCTATTTTTCTATTCTCTATTTCATTTAGTTCTGCTTTAATTTTTATTATTTCCTTTCTTCTGCTGACTTTGAGTATTTTTTCTTCTTCTTTTTTTAGTTCTTAAAGATGTGATATTAGGTTGTTCACTTATGGTGTTTTTTTTTTGTTTCTTGAGATAGGTCTGTAAGTATGTAAGTTTCCCTCTTATTACTACTTTTGCTTCATCCAAGTAATTTTGGGATGTTGGGTTCTTTATTGTCATTTGTTTCTATGTATTTTTAATCTCTTCTTTTATTTCTTTTTTGATCCAGTCATTTTTTAATAACAGGTTGTTTAATCTCCACGTATATGTGGTTTTTCCTGATTTCTTTATGTAGTTGATCTTCAATTTCAAAGGTTTGTGATCAGAGAATACACTTGGCATGATTTCAATCCTCTCAAATTTGCTGAGGCTAGCTAGCTTTGTGTCCCAGCATGTGGTCTATTATAAAGAATGTTCCATGTGCATCAGAAAAGAATGTATAGACATGTGTTTTAGGATGAAATATCCTGTAAATGTCAACTATGTCCAATTGCTGCCATGTATCATGTAAAGCTGTTATTTATTTATTTTCTGTTTGGATAATCTGTCCATGGCTGTCAATGGGGTGTTTAAGTCCCCTACTATAATTGTGGTTTTGTCAGTTTCTCCTTTTAGATCTGTTAATGGTTGCTTTGTAAGTTTTGGTGCTTCTTGGTTGGAGGCACATATATTAACAAGTGTCGTGTTGTATTGTCCCCTTTATCATTATGAAATGTCCACCTTTGTCTCTTATCTTTTTGATCCTGAAGTCTGCTTTGTCAGACATAAGTATGATTGCATCTGCTTTTCTCTAGATGCCATTTGCTTGGAGTATTTTTTTCCATTCTTTCGCTTAGAGTCTTTGTTTGTCCTTGAGCCTAGTCTTGTAGGCAGCATAAGGTTGGTTTTTGTTCTTTAATCCAGTTTTCTAATCTGTGTCTTTTTATTGGTGAGTTCAGTTTATTTACATTTAGGGTAATGATTGAGATACGAAGATTTCCTACTGCCATTTTATCTTTTGTTTTCTGGTAGTTCTCTCTTTTTTCTTTTTTTTGCTTATTTTGTTCCCAACAGTTATTTTAGTTTCATGGTGTTTATGGCCGCTTTCTCTGTTTTCTCTTCTTTTATTTTTGTGTCCCAGTTCTAAATTCTTTTTGAGTGGTCACCATGAAGTTATATGAAAGAGAGTTTCAAATATGCAGTGGTTCCTTTTCTTAACGATGTTTCTTACCTCCGTTCTCTTTGGTAATTTAAGCCTTAACTTCCTCCCTTTTATGTTTTTGTTGTTTTCAGTTTTTCCCTATTTATTTTTACTTTTTGTTTCAGGTCCAATCACCTCCTTCAGTATTTCTCGAAATGTTGGCCTTGTGATGGAGAATTCCTTCAGTTTCTGTATGTCTGAAAAGGTCTTTATTCCTCCTTCATATCTAAAGGATAACTTTGCTGGGTACAAGATGCTTGGCCCATAATTTTTCTCCTTTAGTATTTTAAATACTTGATTCCACTCCCTTCCAGTTTGTGGAGTTTCTGTTGAAAACTCTGATGATAGTCTGATGTGTTTTCCTTTTTCTGTCTGCCTTGAGGATTTGTTTTTTTGTCTTTGACCTTTGACATCTTCAATATAATGTACCTTGGAGAGGGTCTGCTAGGATTCAAGTAGCTAGTGGTCCTATTACCTTCTTGGATTTGAGGTTTCAGTTCTTGCCATAGATTGGGAAGTTCTCGTCTACTATTTATCTGAGCAAATTATCTGTGCCCATCTCATCCTCTGCTCCCTCCAGAATACCTATTATTCTTATATTATTCTTTCTAATGGAGTCAGATAGTTTTTATAGATACCTTTTATTTCTTTTAAGCTCTTAGGTCTGTCTTTTCTTCCTTCTGTGACATTTCCAAATTTCTGTCTTCGATTTCACTAATGCTTTCCTCCATCTGGTCAGTTCTGCTTCCTATGCTAGCTATTTCTTTTTCATTTCTTTTATTGTGTTGTTCATCTCCAGAATTTCTATTTGCTTTTCTTTATATAGATTCAATTTCCTTTCTGAGATTGCTTAGCTCCTTCTGTGTACTATGGCAGTTTTCTTTGATCTCTCTGAGTGTTTTCAGAATTGCAGTCTTGAATTCTCTGTCATTTAGCTCATATGTTTACATATTTTCAAGTTCCTTTTCTGTAAATTTTTCTTTTTCTTTCTAACATCTTTGTTTACAAGGATATTCATTGTTTTTGGAGTGTAACTATTTTTGCACATGAGGATTTTTCCTCTGGTAGGTCTGGGGAAATCTTTGTCTTACTTCCTAACTGGTGTTGCTGGTGTTAATATTTTCTCTAGTTTATTTGCTTTTCTCACAGTGGGAGACTTCCTACAATGTGGGCCTCTCTTTGACTTAGTCACCCTGGTCTCTGTACGCCTTCTCTTTTAGAAGATATGGTGGGCTATGCTAATCTATGCCTCCAAGATCCCATTGCAGTCAGAAGCAGCCAAGCCTGTGGTTCAGGTTTTCTAGATCCTCTGCTGGCTTGGTGGAGGGAATTGTGGGGGTAGGATTTATTGGGAAAAACACAGATCTATTTGCATCACAAGGTCATGGTGACTCCCCAGCAGCAGGTCACTGAAGGCAGGCTCTGGGTGAAGCCACTGGGATGAGCCTTGGAAGAGAGCAAGGGAAAACAGTCAGGCTCTGAAATGTTTGAAGTTGAAGATGGAGCATGCACATTCTTGGCAGCAGAAATCAAAAGCAAAGTAATGTTAGGTTGTGGGTTTTTTTCCCCCTAATCACTCTCACCAAATCATCCTTCATTGTACTATTTTTAAGTAGCAATACGAATCTTGTACACATTTAAAGTCAATGAATGTTACTCAATGAAGTTTTTATTTATATGTTTTTCTATTTTCTATATATTTTTATACTTTTTCTATTTTTTTCATTTCTAATGTTAATACTTTCTTCCATAGTAGAAGTTTTATGAGAACCTGCCCAGTTCCCCACATTAGACAATTTAGAAAAAGGAGCAGAGTCTACTATAGGAGGTCATTCCCCATGGAAAATAGTATATTGGAAGGTATGTAGAAGAGACACAAGTCAAGTGCATCTCTTTCACCCATTTCCAAACTCTAAAGAAATGCCTGGTTGAGATGTTGCCCTAATGGGAATTGCCTTCTGAGAGTTAGTAAGGTTAAATCTAATTAAACTAGATTCCATATGCTGAAAATTTACACAAGAAATAATACAAGTACACATGATGACAATAGCAATGATACTGGGGAGGGGCAAGGAGAGGAAAATTCTGGAGAAATTCAGTTAACAGTGGTCAAATGGGATTTTATTAAAAAGGAGGGACAATAAGTTATTTTATTTTTACACTTTTTCTACAACCAAATTAGCTCATTGAGTCACTTGGTTCTTTTTACCATCTCTCCTCCTCCCTTCCCCCCAGTTATTTGCCACAGGCATGCTCAGGGGTCCCAGGTGCTATTCTGAGACTTTCTCAGCACATTTCTAATTACACCTTTTAGACATCCAATCATTCCTGCCTCCTGTTCTTAGAGTCTTTCCTAAAAACTGTGGCCCTCAGTGTAGCACACTTCAGCCATCCCCAAGTGAAACTCACCCAGCATTATTGCAGCCAGATCCTTGTCAACACTATTCTTGTATAAAGTCTGAAACTTTGATGGGACCTGTAGCAAAATATTTTGTGTTGGAATCTTAGTTTGTTCAACTGTAAAAGATATTACTATACTATGGCTTCTCTTTCTTGTCCCCCAATCATGACAGTTAGGACATTCACAGAAAGCACTTCAGGGTACTTGAACAAAAGCCTGTGTTCAGAGCTGTGCTAGAGCTGAAGGTGTACTGGCTCCTAGATTGTGAAAATGTCAGGTATTTTGCAAGCAGGTGGCTATTACACTGGTAGCCTCCAATAAATCATGTTGTATCATTCACACCATAGAATTCATCAAATGCAACAAATCAGGGACTTTTAAAAAATGTATTCCAGTCATTGACTAACAGCTTCCAGCATAACCACCAGTTATGTCTAAATGGTTGAGGCAGCTTTCTAATTGCATCTGTATGATATCAGTGGTGAAATGTAAATGTAGGTGAATAAGGAGAATCAGTCATTCTCTTGAGACTATTTTTTTTTTCTTTTTTAGAAAATTTAATTTGGACATTTTTTTCCCCTTACTGATAACATCTAATATTTCCATATATTGTGGGTTCCACAACTTACAAAAGAGCAGTGGGTTTTCTGCAGTTACCCTCTGTACCCAACTTTCTATGGAAAGATCAGACATTTTCCAACCTTCCTTTTGAGTATTTCCTTAAAGATATTTTAAAGGTGGAATGCCAGGATAGCTCAGTAGTTGAGCACTTGCCTCACAATCCCAACATCTGGGATATTCGTCTTGGCCCCAATACATGCAAACTCATGCTGAACTGCATTGCAACTGGTAACCGTTGAGATAACTCAGTTGCAAAGGTTCTCACCTTCCATTTGGGAAGCCTCTGGTTTGGTTCCTGTCTTGCACAGTCCCACATCCACCTGTGTGAAATAAAACTATGTCTCAGCTAATGATATAAAACTATGGAGACTGCTCTGAGCCCTTCCCCCTTCTCTCTCTCTTTCTTGCTTTCTCTCCTTATCTCAGTAAAGCCTTAACAATAAAATAAAAGTTTTTAAAAATAATTTTTTGAAGATTTGTTTTTAGTTTTTTACAGAGAAAGACAGAGGAGACAGAGAGAAAGGGGAGGGCCCAGAGCAATCTCCATAGTCATGTCATAAGTTTTCAATATAGTTTCATTCCACAGGTTGGTGCAGAGCTGCACAGGGCAAGAACTGGGCCAGGGCCCTCCTGCATGGGAGGCAGGCCCCCATGAGCTGGGGGTCTCTTACATGGGATGCATGGCCAGCATGGGAGCTGAAACAGAGGCCTCCCACATGGGAAGTTTGCCCTTGTGAGAATCAAACTAGGGGCACACCCCAGTTAAACATATGGGTCCACAAAGTCTGGGGCCAGGCTACAATCCTTGGATCCCAGGGCTGCAAGACAAGCACTCAACCCACTGACCCATCCTGGCATCCCCTAAAAAATGTTTTAAAGGTTGCTTACTATAAATGGCAGGTAAAACAAAGTAAGGCTTTATTTTCTCTTTCCCTTTTTGGTACTGCATGTTGGAGAAATAAAGGAAGAATTGTCACATCAGTTGGTAACTTGGGAGTTGCTGCTAGATCCTTCAATGTGCACCCACATCATTGAGGCCCTGATGCAGCCCTGCTCTGAGGGGACTGAGATGAGTAAGTGACAAACATACTGTCCCAGTCAAGTCCCAACACAGGGTCTGTGAGCTGTCTGGGTCTTCTTAGGGCTCCCACATCTCTTGCCTTCAAAGTAATAAAGAAATTAGGACCAAATCATGACCAAGACTATATTTTCAAAGAGCCTAACTTCTTTCAGTGAAATATGAGAAGGACCAAAAATTTCCAGAATTTATTTATAAAAAGTTGTGGAAGTCCTAAGATGGCGGAATGAGAGGAGAACCCTGAAACCTACCTGGGAAGGGACACTTGAACAAAGGGGACTGACTCCACAAGGCAAACTGAGAAACACAGCCTCAACTGAGAGTGCCATGCAATGCAAGACAATACCTGAAGGTTAGAAGAAAAAGGGGCAAGGGGGAGAGAAGAAGAAGGAGCAGTACAGGGATGGGGACACAGAAAGCAACCTGGGGTTGGCAGAAAAAGGGGGATTGGGAGATTCTGGTGAAAGTGGAGCTGGATCTGGGGTAGGCTGGAAGCTGAGATCCGAGGAGAGTGGATGCCCCCATGAGACTGTGGACAATCTAAAAATCTGAACTCAAGTGGCAGTACACTGTGCCCCACTCAGATCACCATGCCTGAGATGGAATAGATACCATGGAGCAGGGGTGGCTGAACTTCCTGGGTGGCAAAAGAGCAGGGCACCAGCCCACCAGCAACAGTTCAGCATGCCAAGTTGCTGGCCTACAGAAGTGGCACAGCTGAGCTGAATACAAATTGGCTCTTAGGGAGCTGCTTTCCATGCCACTGGTTTTCAAAGTTAAAGAGCAGCCTGAGCAAAGCAGAGGATGAAGGCACAGGGGAGAAGGAGAAAGACTGAGTTGTGCATCTTGAGTTTGGTGAACTGGCCTCCCTACCCATGGTGGGATCAGGGTCCTCATCTTGGCTGTACTGGCATGCCCAGCATCCAGCCAGTAGGGCCATCACCTGAAGCCCAGAAGTGTGGGTTCAAAAAAGTGAATGGTCTCTGGGTGACGGTGAGGCTAGGAACAGAGCCAGGAAGGCAGAGAGCCCTTCAGGAGGGCTGCGAAGGAAAACACAAGGCTAAACCACATGCCAGTCTTCATATTCACAGCTCTATACCAGCTGGGTTGGCACCCTGAAGCCTAGTAACACAAACTCAAACAAAAACTGTCCCTGGGTATGACATTCTAAACCCAGATCCAGGAAAACAGAACATGACCCAGGAAAAGGGTTGAGACAGTGCACACATTAACCCACCAGCCACCATGCTGACAGAGAAATTTGCTATTGTGTCTTAGGCCTGCCATAGCTCCTACCCACACTCCTCTACCCACAGCCCCACTCTGACTGCTCCTCCTATCAGATAAGCCAGTAACCTGGAGTGCAACTCCAGGACACAGAAACTGACTGCTTCCCCTAACTCTCTCCCAAAACTCATCCCACCTCAACTGAGCCATTACTGCAACCTGCCACACAGCACAAACAAACCAGGCTGCAGTCTGACTACAGCCCACCTCACTCTCCCAAATGGGTGAGCATCGAGACTAAGACAGTTGGGTCACAAAGAGAGAGAGAGAGGGAGAGAGAGAGAGAGAGAGAGAGAGAGAGAGAGAGAGAGAGAAGCCCATCTTCCAGGAAAGCCCGCTGAGGGAAAACATACTCATGCCTAAGGCTAAGTAAATAAATAAAAACATCAAATACAATGAACATCTCCAGATCCAATGACACTCCAAAAGAATATGAAAAATATTTAGAAAAGGAACTTACAAATTTGGAAGCAATAAACTAAGCATAAAAGAATTCAGGGCTACAATTCTCAAGTCACTCAGAGAGCTCAGTAAATGCTGGCAAAGTACCCAGACACAATTAACTGACTTCAATAAGAAAATTTCTGATCAAAATGAATACTTTACCAACAAAATTGAGAAGTTAGAGCAGAACCAAAGGAACTCCTCAAAATGAAAGGCATAGTAGGAGAGCTGAGAAAAGAACTAACCAGCATAGGAAACAGGGCTGACCACCTGGAAGAAAGAGTTAGTGCCATTGAAGATAAAAACATGGAAATTTCACAGATGGAAGAAGAAAGGGATATGAGAGTCAAGAGAAATGAAAGAGCTCTACAAGAACTATCTGACTCCATTAGAAAGAACAAAATTGAAATAATAGGGGTACCGGAAGGAAGTCAGTTGGTATCTTCTCAGAGCCTTTAAAGCAGATAGTAGATGAGAACTTTCAAAACCTATGGAAAGAACTGGAACCCCAAATTTAATATGAAAACAGGAGCCCTAACTACCCAGACCCAAGCAGATCTTCTCCAAGGCACATTGTTCTGAAGGTGACAAAAACCAAAGACAAAGAAAGAATCCTCAAGGCTGCCAGGGGAAAATATATTTGTAACTTTCAAAGGAAAGCCTATCAGGCTGTCATCAGACTTCTCAGCAGAAACTCTGCAAGCCAGGAGGGAGTGGAGCCCAATCTTCTAAATTCTAAAAGAGAGAAATTTTCAACCAAGAATTAACTATCCAGCAAAATTAACCTTTAGATATGAAGGAGAAATAAAGACTTTTTCAGATATACAGAAGCAGTGGGAATTCTCCAGCATAAGGCCAGTAATTCAAGAAATACTGAAGGAGGCCATTGAACCTGAATCAAGAAATCAAAATAAATGGAGAAAAGTTGGGACAACAAAGAAATAAAAAGGAAAGAAGAAATGGGTACAGAAAATCCTCATATGTCAATTATCTCCCTAAATGTAAATGGACTGAATTCACCAGTAAAGAGGCACAGAGTAACACATTGGATTAAAAAACAAAACCTAACCATATGCTGTCTACAAGAGACATACCTTAGCCACAAGGACAAACACAGGATCACAGTGAAAGGGTGGAAAACAATACTCCAAGCAAGTGGCATTCAGAGAAAAGCAGGAGTGGCCATACTGATTTCTGATGAAATAGACACAGGGTAAAGAAAGTAATGAGATGAAAATGGACATTTCATAATGATTAATGGATAATAATACACCAAGAAAACGTGAGACTCATCAATGTATATGCCCCTAACCAGGAAGCACCAAAATTTACAAAGCAATTACTAACAGATCTAATAAGAGAACCTGACAAAAACAATTATAGCAGGGGACCTAAACACCTCCTTGACAACATTGGACAGAACATCAAAGCAGAAAATAAATAAGGAAATTGAAGCCATAAATGATACATTACAGGAATTGGACATAATTGACATTTATAGGACTCTCCATCTTGCAACACAAGACTATACATTTTACTCTAGTGCACATGGAACATCTTCAAGGATAGATCAAATCCAGCCTAAGCAAATTCAAGAACATTCAAATCATACCAAGTGTATTCTCAAACCACAAAGCTTTGAAACTAGAGATCAACTGTAAAAGGAAAGCAGAAAAAAAATTACATATACATGCAGATTGAACAACATGCTATTAAAAAATGACTGGATCAAAGAAGAAATAAAACAAGGGATTAGAAAATTTGTAGAATCAAATGACAATAAAAACATGACATACCAAACTTTCTGGGACACAGCAAAAGCAGTAATAAGAGGGAGATTTATATCATTACAGGCCTATCTCAAGAAACAAGAAAACATACTAATATCCCATCTTAAAGAACTAGAAAAAGACGAACAAAGGAACCTCAGTCAGCAGAAGAAAAGAAATAATTAAAATTAAAGCAGAATTTCATGAAATTGAGAACAAAAAAAGTGCAACAAACAGCTTGTTCTTTGAAAAAAGCAATAAAATTGACAAACCACTGGCTAGGTTTACCGAAGGACAAAGAGAAAAATCTCATATATCCAAAATCAGAAACGATAGGGGAGAAATAATGACTGACACTACAAAAATACAAACAATCATAAGAAATTATTATGAAAGACTCTATGCCACCAAATTTGCCAATCTAGAGGAAATGGACAAATTTCTAGAAACATATAGTTTACCGTATTTTCCGGCATATAAGACGACCGGGCGTATAAGACGACCCCCTAATTTTACAGTTAAAACATAGGTTTAGGCCTATATTCGCTGTATAAGACTACCCCCCACTTCCGAGGCAACACCAGTTCTTTTTTTAATTAAATTTTTAATGAATGACATTTTTTGAACATACCGTAATATACCGTACATTGATAGAACATGTACATTGCATGCATAAGAAGCTTGCTTGGATTGGCTGAGTTAGAGAGTTGGTCCGAGCAGCCTTGCAGTGATTGGTGCGGGATCGAGTTGGAAAATTTGTTTAGCGGCATATTGAGACGTTTTTCGGGATATACTCGGCGTATAAGACGACCCCCGATTTTCGGTTGACTTTTTTTCGTTTCAAAAGTCATCTTATACACAGGAAAATACGGTACCTAGACTAAACCAAGAAACACTGGGTAACGTAAATAGATCAATCAACAGTACAGAACTTGAAACAACTATCCAAAACCTACCCAAAGGCAAAAGTCCTGGACAAGATGGTTTTACCAATGAGATTTATCAAGCATTCAAAGAACTAATGCCCATCCTCAGACGATCAAAAAAAAATTCAAGAGGAGACAATACTATCCAACTCATTCTACGAAGCCAACATTTCCTTAATACCAAAACCTGGGAAGGACAACACCAAAAAGGAACATTACAGACCAATCTTCCAGATACAAAAATCCTAAACAAAATATTAGCAAACAGAATACTACAATGCATTAAAGAGATTATTCAGACATCATCAAGATGGTGGCGTGAGAGGAGTTCTTAAAAGCCCTCCTGGAAAGACAACAATTTAAATAACTAAAATCTAACCAGAGAATCCTCAAGCAATGCATAGCCTCAGCTGAGGAACCGATTCATTGCAACAACAACAAAAAAACAAAAAAACAAAAAAACAAAAACTAAAGCTGGAGAAATGGAGGCAAGTGAGAGAGAAAGAAGGAGCAGTGTGAAGACCTGCTGCAGAATGCACACTGGAGACCTACCCAGTGACCGACCCAGAGGCTGACCTGAGTCCCTCAGGGGAGAGACTGACTGAGGTGGGAACGTGGGTACAAGAGCAGAACGACTCTGGGTGGGTTGGAGGCCTAGAACAAACAGAGGCAGAGGCACAGAGGCCGGAGTGTGGGGCGGACAGAGAAAGCAGGCACAGCTGATAGTGGCGAAAGGCCCCTGTGGGAGTGCAGTAGGGAGCAGCTGGGGCACGGTGAGGGTAACCGGAGCGCGGTGCAGGACACTGGAGCGAGGCCCCAGCAGCAGCCAGAGATCAGTGCAGGTGACCGGAGTGAAGATCCGGCAGCCTGCATGTTGGACGGGCAGCTGGAGCTGCGGGCCTATAGGGCATGAGGCCAGTGACCGGAGCCAAAGGCTGGTGTTCTGGTGGGTGGAGTGCTGGCAGTGGGAGCATGCTGGAGGCTAAAGTGCAGAGAGGCCCTCGATAAGGTGCGGCCCCAACCAGAGCACTGTGTGACCTTGGACACAAAGCCTGGCTGCTTTCCCTTGGTGTCGCCCAGGGCTCGCCCCGCAGGCCTTTCTCACAGCCTGCCTTTGGTGAGCTGCAGCCAGGAAGCTGCCATTACCCTGTGACACAATCAGACCTGTGCATTTCCCAACAAACTCCGCCCCAACCTTACCTGCTGAAGCCAGCAGAGGGATCTAGGTGTGACAGCTTCTGACAGCAGTGGGATCTCAGAGACATAGAATACCATCACCCACCATACCTGCCCAAAGAGGAGGCATACAGATACCAGGGCAACTGAGTCAAAAAGAAGCCCACGTTCTAGGGAGTCTCCCACTGTGAGAAAACCAAGTAAATAAGAGAAAATATTATAAGACACTAACACCAGCTAGGAAGTAAAAGAAAGATACCTTCACATCTACCAGGGGAAAAGTCCTCACGTCCAAGAAATAAAATGCTCCAACAGCAATGAATACCCCTTTAAACAAAGGAGCTCAGAGAGAAAGAAAAATCTCCAGAAAAGAAACTTGAAGATATGAAATTATATGAGCTAAATAACAGAGAATTCAAGGCGGCAATTATAAAAACACTCAAAGACATCAAAGAAACCTGGCAGAGTACACAGAAGGAGCTAAGTGATCTCAGACAGGAAATTGGATCTATGAAAAAGATGCAAATAAAAATTCTGGAGATAAACAACATAATAAAAGAAATAAAAAATAAAATAGATAGCATAGGAAACAGAGCTGACCAGATCGTGGAAAGAATTAGTGAAATCAAAGACAAAAAATTGGAAATGTCACAGAAGAAAGAAGAGAGAGATCTAAAATAATAAAAGAAATGAAATATATCTACATGAATTATCTGACTCCATTAGAAAAAGTAATATAAGAATAATAGGTATTTCAGAAGAAGCAGAGGACGAGATGGACACAGAGAATTTACTCAGACAAATAGTAGATGAAAACTTCCTAAATCTGGCAAGAACTGGAGCATCAAATTCAAGAAGGAAACAGGACCCCTAGTTACTTGAATCCTAACAGACCCTCTCCAAGGCACATTATAATGAAGATGTCAAAGGTCAAAGATAAAGAAAGAATCCTCAAGGCAGCCAGAAAAAAGAATAGCATAGCCTACAAAGAAAAACCCATCAGACTATCCTCAGATTTCTTAACAGAAATTCAACAAGCCAGAAGGAAATGGAACAAAGTATTCAAAATATTAAAGGAGAAAAATTACTGGCCAAGAATTTTGTACACAACAAAATTATCCTTTAGATATGAAGGAGGAATAAAGAAAGACCTTTTCAGATATACAAAAACTGAAGCAATTCTCCAGCACAAGGCCAGCATTTAAAGAAATACTGAAGGAGGCGATTGGACCTGAAACAAAAAGTAAAAGTAAATAGGAATAAACCAGAACAAAAAATATAAAAAGAGGAAGAAGTAAAGACTTAAGTTTCCAAAGACAATGGAGATAAGAAAGATCCTTAAGAAAAGGAACCACTGCATATATGAAACTTTCTTTTACATAAAGTTCATGGTAGCCACTCAAAAAGAACTTATAACTGGAACACATAACAACAAAAGAAGAGAATACAGAAAAAACAGTCTTAAACATCATCAAACTAAGAGTCAATGGGAAGAAAAAAGCAAAGAAGCAATAAAAAACAAAAAACAAAAAAAACGGAGCTATCAGAAAACAAAAGATATAATGGCTATAGGAAATCCTCATATATCAGTCATCACCCTAAATGTAAATGGACTGAACTCACCAATAAAAAGACACAGAGTAGCAAACTGAATTAAAGAACAAAAATCAACCTAATGCTGTCTACAAGAGACACACCTCTGCCACAAGGACAAACACAGACTCAAGGTGAAAGGGTGGGAAAAAAAACACTCCAAGCAAATGGCACCCAGAGAAAAGCAGGTATAGCCATACTTATATCTGACAAAGCAGATTTCAGGATCAAAAAGATAATAAGAGACAAAAATGGACATTTCATAATGACAAAGGGGACAATGCGACACGAAGTTATTACACTTGTTAATATGTATGCCCCAACCAGGTAGCACCAAAATTTGCAAAGCTAACTTTCAAAGTTTACCACTAACAGATCTAAAAGGAGAAACTGACAAATACACAGTTATAGGAGGAGACTTAAACACCCCATTGCCAGCCATGGACAGATCATCCAAACAGAAAATAAATAAAGAAAATCAGCTTTATATGATACATTACAGCAACTGGACATAATTGACATTTGCAGGACACTTTATCCTAAAACACAGGAGTATACATTCTTTTCTGGTGCACATGAAACATTTTCAAGGATAGACCATATGCTGGGACACAAAGCTAGACTCAGCAAATTTAAGAAGATCAAAATCATACCAAGTGTATTCTCTGATGACAAAGCTTTGAAATTGGAGATTAACTACAAAATGAAGAAAGAAAGCCACATATACATGGAGATTAAAGAACATGTTATTTAAAAATGACTGGATCAAAGAAGAAATAAAATAAGAGATTAAAAAATACATAGAAACAAATGACAATGAAAACAAAACATACCAAAACTACTGGGATGGAACAAAAGCAGTAATAAGAGGGAAAATTGTATCACTACAGACCTTTCTCAAGAAACAAGAAAGATCACAAATAAACAACCTAGTATCACATATTCAAGAACTAGAAAAAGAAGAACAAAAAACATTCAAAGCCAGCGGAAGAATGGAAATAATAAAACTTAAAGAAGAACTAAATGAAAATAAAGAATAAAAAAAAATAGAAAAAATTAATGCAACAAAGAGCTGGATCTGTGAAAGAACTAATAAAATTGACAAACCCCTGGCTAGGCTCACCAAGGAAAAAAGAGAAAACACAAAAAATCATTCAAATTAAAAATGAAAGAGGGGAAACTACATCTGATACCACAGAAATACAAAGGATCATACAAAAGTACTATGAAGGACCATATGCCACCAAATTTTACAACCTAGAAGAAATAGACAAGTTTTCAGAAACATATAGTCTACCTAGACTGAATCAAATAGAACTGGGTAACATAAACAAATCAATCAACAGTAAGAAAATTGAAACAATCATCCAAAATCTTCCCAAAAGCAAGAGTCCAGGACCAGATGGTCTCACTAACAAGTTTTACCAGGCATTCAATGAGGAACTAACACCTACCCTCCTCAACTTTTCCAAAAAATTGATGAAGAGGCAATACTTCCCAAGTTATTCTATGAGGCCAACAATAACCTAATACCAAAGCCTGGCAAGGACGTCGCAATAAAAGAATACTATAGATCAGGGGTTCCCAACCTTTTTATACCCTAGGGCGCATTCTAAAATATCAGTAGGGTGGCAGGCACCAGCTATTTCTAAGGATATTTATTATTGAACAAGAATAAAAAATAATAAACAAAAATAATTTTAAAATAATAAATTTATTGTACAAATTATATACACACAAAGAAACATATATACAAAACATAATACAAAGTAAATAAAAAACACA
>PVKE010039943.1:0-14806 GCA_004027555.1 Craseonycteris thonglongyai
CCCACCTGTGGAGTGAAACTATATGGAAAACTAATGCTGTCAACTATGGAGACTGCTCTGGGCCCTCCCCCTTCTCTCTGTCTCTCTTTGTCTGTCTGTCTCTCTGTCAAAAACAATAAAAATAAAATCTTAAAAAAAAAATAATTAAGTAAAATATATTTAAATTTGGGTATGGTTATAACGTTAGAATTTATAACATTAGAATTTTCAAAGGTGAAGTTTCTCAGAAATGTGTTCTACATATGGCCTTCTTTCAAGTTGGGATCTTTTTGCAGTATTAAAATTTCTAATAAACAATTTAATGATTATATTGACTAGAGTCATCAAAGCTACCCTTTTATACTACTAGAGTAACAAAAATTATTATTCTACCTATTACTTTGCCCAATATAAACTGGTAGTACACACTTTACCCAGTGAATTTATGAAGAAACTTTTTGTGAACTAAGAATTGTTACTACAGGGGAAGCCGGGATGGCTCAGTGGGTTAAGCGCTCACTTTGCAGCACCAGCGACTGAGGATCGAATCCCGGCCCCAGCCCGTGCGGAAACATATGCTGAACTGGGAGCTCCCCCAGTTCAGTTTTCTCTCTCTCTCTCTCTCTCTCTCTCTCTCTCTCTCTCTCTCTCTCTCTCTCTCAAAAATAAATAAATAAAAATATATTTAAAAAAAGTTATAGAAAAAAAAAGAATTGTTACTACAAATCAAAATATTAAGATAGCATATATCTAGAAAAATTCAGTTTGGACTGTGTATAAGCTCAATTCATAATCTGGTTATTTAAACCTATGTATTTAAAACCTAGAGTTATAGATTTAAGGTACCAATATGGCTTAAAATATAAAGCCATTGAAAAATCAAGTTACTGAGATCTTTTAAATTAAAGAAATTAAAACTATCTTTAATCTCTATGTTACATAATTTTTATTTTCTGGTCATGGAAGTCAAAAAAGAAGAAAAAACATTAAAAAGTGAATGTCTGAACTGATATTTGCATGTGTTATGTCTCTCAGTCACCTTTTAAATAGATATACTCCTCACCCTATTGGGCAATTTATAATGTCATTATTATATCTATTCACTACATTCTATGACAAAGAAAGTAGACTGTGATTTACAGAAGAGGAGATCAAAGCATATTTCAGAAGTGAGGAGATATGATTTAACTGAAGAGTGACAGATGATTACCCCTTGCCTTAAGCCACCTGTGATATTAAAAATAAATTAAATCCCTGAAAGAAAAGAAAAGCTATTCAGTTTCCACACCGGTCCTTAAGGCTGATGTTTATTATTTTTGCACTAGCACTGTAGAGAAATAGTCTTACATAAATTGATTCTTTCAAAGCTTGAAAGAAAAGTTCTCTGTGAGGGGCTTGAGAGCAATTTTTATAAATAGCTGAATCCTAGAATTTGTAGTGTTTGCACATTCATATTTTGAGTGCATGGTTTTTATTATTTATATAAAAGTGAGAGCTTTACCTCTTTGGTTATACCTACCAGACTCACAAAGTTACAGGTAATTTTATTCTAAAAATATACATAAAAATAGAACTTTATCAAGTACATGAATCAGTAGACACTTGATTTATATATGCACTTTATATTGAAAATAAAGCCTAATATATTCACCGGCGGAAAAATGAGAAATGAACACTGATGAGCACTTCAAAATTTGTGTCTCCCTTTCCCCAACCAGATAAAATTTTCACAATCAGTTTTAGAGTAACGCAAAACATTACAAAAAGACCACGTAGAGAAAAATGTATCATTTTGACTCTCTATGACAAGCTGAAGACTGACGTTAGAGAGTTACCGTATATGCATATGTTGATTACTTTAGGGAGATTACTCAATTCTCTTCTGACTATCTTTATATTTGTTTAGAATCTCTTCAAGCAGGAGACCAAATTTTTCAATTACTTGTCAGAAATAAGACATATAACTCACTTCTGTTGCAAAAGGGAAAAGAATGACATTCAACAAGTTCAAGTCAATCAAAACATACTAGGTCAACGACTGTTCTACATATGAAAAAGACAGAATTAAGGCATTGAATCCTTACTGTCTAGCATTTCACAGTGTAGAGTTGAACTAATCATTTTGTTTATGATTGTCACAATAATGTCGTATAATGAACATCGCCTGGTGAGTTGGTTGTCCATTGATCTAAAATGGCCAAGGCTGAGGTAACTGAGACAACACAAGTCTATTCCATGTGTCTTTCATTTTCCAGCAGACTAGTGTGGCCAAATTCACATGGCAATGGCAAAAGGCAAGAGAAAATGAACTTCGGTATGCAAGTATTATACATTCAAGCCTCGGCTTGCATCATGTTTGCTAACATTCCAGTGGCCAAAGTGATTCACCTATTCGAGTACAGAGTCAATGTGGAAAGATACCACAAGGTAACATTGTAAAAGATAACAGAGGGGTAATGAATTAAAATCTCACTTTTTTTTTATTCTCATATAAAAATTATATAAATAAATGAATGCAGTGGGGGTAATTACAATATTAGAATTGATAGGGTAGACAATAGATGTAGTTCAACTTGTAAAACAGCCATTAGAAGAGTTTTTCTGGAGCAGGTAATGTCAGAGGAAATAAGATTTAAAGAAACATGATCATTTGTCAGGCCCCCAAGGAAGATAAAGGCATTTCAGATATCATGAACATGTGAAAACTAAATACAGGAAAGGCTATAATAATAGGTAAAGGAGACTATGAGAAAAACATGCAATATGCAGTATGTTGAGTGCAGATGTGAGTGGCAAGGATAGTATGGGTGGTAAAAAGTGGCAGGAAATCGGGAACCACACCTCAGAGAGTATACATGCCTCAATGGATAAGCCTCATTAGAACAGTTTTTAATAGGGTGGGGACAAAGGGAAGAAATGACGTTCCCAGAGGGCATTGATTTTATGAAACGGAGGGATGGATGTGAAAGGACAACCATGAAAGTTCCCAATTAAATTTTACTGCTTCACAGTATTTTTGAGACTTTGAGACTTAGTCCTAATCATAGTTACTGTATATATATACAGTATATATACATATAGTACATATATGATACTGTATGCATATCTATAATACTGTATGATTATATATATATATGATATTTTTCTAGGCAATTTTCTTACATAATTTGAGAAAACTGTGTTACTCTACAGACAGTAACTACATATACCCTATGTCTTCTACCCAGAGTTTCTTTTTAAGTGTATTAACCATGTTCCTTTGTATTTCATACATATATTCTTACCACTAGATTGTGCTTAGTCAAAACAAATTCATAAAATTATAAGTTAACAACAACAAAAGCGAAAATCTTTAGAGAACTGAGTTTTCTAACTTGGTATAACAAAAAAGAAAACACTGTTCTAAAATACAGTGTAAGTTAGTCCCATAAAAAGAAAATTTAATAGAAAGAGGAGAGAACAGAAGTGCAGATCAGGAACGTGGAGCAATACTTGCAAAGGTGGGGATGAGGGATAGGCTAAGCAAGGAAGAAATACTACATTAAATGTATGCACTAAATAGAACTTTTAGTTTATTGATATTATTTTAACTTAGTCCTTTAAGGTTTTAGAATTTGTGTGCACATGTTATCAGATTTTGATGTGGAAACACCTTAAGGGTAGATTACCTCTTTATTCATTCATCCACATGGATAAAAAAATGTATTACTCACTCAAGCTGTACTAAGTACCAGGGATACATGAAAAACAAGTCACAGCCCTGCTCAGAGAAACTCACTATGGCATAAGAGAGAATAGAAACCAATGGTAGGCTTTAAATTGACAACTGAACTACTAAATATAGTTCCCAGAACTGTAGGAAGACAGTTGTAGTAAGAGACCATTTCTGCGGTTGTTCTTACTGATACGGAGGTTTCACAGTGACACTGATCCGAGCAATAAAAGACAAATGAGGGAGAAAAACACACTTCAACGAGGGCCAAATAGCTTGGGCACAAATCTGTCCATGTTAAAGGGCACAACATATTTAGAAGAGCAAATAGCTGAGTGTAGTTGAAATGGTGTCCACAAGGAAAAGTAATGTAGGAGAGGAAATTCGCCAGATACTCCACTTCCTTGTGGAGCAGTTCAAATACTAAAACCCAGATATATGAAATAAAATATTTATTCACGGACACTACCAACTACTCAGAAATAATTTACAGGCTAACTTTCTTAAATTATCACATTCTTTGAATGCCTTCAATTTTAAAACTCTTTTTAGTTACGTTTATTTCTTTTTTCTTTTTTGTTTTTATTCTCACTGAGATAATTTAGTCATCAAACCCTGCTCATTCCTCCTTTAAGTGTTGAATCTGCTGTCAAGACCAGGATCTGAAATCTGCTATGTATTTTCAGATGCTTCTAGGTACCCTGGGTATAGAAATTTCAATTGTTTGTGAGGGTGAGAAGGGCAGACTTAATTATGGTTCTTCAGTTACAAGCAACGGAGACTGTTTCTGTCTAACATAACCCTCAAAAAATTTTATTGGAAGTAATAAATCAGAATGTTAAACCCCAAGCTTGTATAAGGCAAGACCTAGATTGGATCTGGAAGCCATAGCAGCAGAAGTCTGTAGTTCTTTGTAAGAGGCTGACATTAATGTATCTTAGATTCAAAAATCTCCCATTGGGCAGCTCTGAAGAGGGAACCCAGAGTGTCTATATTGTGAACCAGGCAGATATCAAAAATTTTACTGACTATAAAAAAACAACAACAGTCAGTTGTGCAAAGAATGTTATTTTACTCTAGGCACTCATAACGGTCCTATTAGGACTTTGGAAAGTACCTCCTCTTTGACACTTTTTTATTTCCTCAACCAAAACTTTGTATCTACCAGAGCTGCCACAATAGCCTTAAGGAGCATGAGGCAGTTTTCTGGACATTGATTTTGGATTCATATCCATTATGCTTGACCTAGTTTTCCTTCCACTCAGCTGCTGTTGGTCTGTTCCTGTATACCTCCACAGCCCATTCCTTTCTGCTCCAGCTAGGTCCCTGTCCATCTGTGGACTTGCCTAAATATAAGCATATTCAGATACTGTCTTTTGGGGTTTTTAATAGTCATCATCAAGTCTCCATACAATTTCTCTCATCTCCTAAATTTGTATCTGTTCTTCCCATGCTTATCTTCAAAGAAGCCTCAAAATGATTCCTGTCCTCTAGGGGATATAGTCTATTATTTTACTTGAAGTTGCATTATTTATTTCAGTCCCAGATGATTTATTTATATTCATCAAGTCAGAAATATCTTGTCTTTAATACATTTTCTCTCTTTCCTCCTGTAATACTTGCTAATAATCCAATCCACCTTCTGGGGTTTGTAGCAATGGAGTCAAACAAAACTAATATGGTTTTAGCACTAAGTACAAGTCCATTGTCTAATGTTATGGTATAAATTTCTAGTCATCATCCATATCTGAGTCTCATTTTCTGTGGCCACTTGAGAAAATAATCATTCCTTGTCTTTTTTTTTTCTTTTTTCTTTCTTTCTTTCTTTCTTTCTTTCTTTCTTTCTTTCTTTCTTTCTTTCTTTCTTTCTTTCTTTCTTTCTTTCTTTCTTTCTTTTTTGCTATTTACTTAAGTAAAAACCCATAAATAATTCTGGCTAATGGCTTTTCAGGGCAAGTCACTTTTATCACTTGCCAGAGAACGCCTTAAATTATTGGTATGAATATTCAAGAACTCTCCACTTCTCTCTGGACAGCTGAGCCAAAGATGAGAAGACAGCCATCCTGTGTAGCTGGCCAGGACTATGGCAGGTTTTGGGATAGAAGTAAACATTTCTTGCTTTAAGACACTGATATTTTGGGGCTGATATTTTACTGCAGCTTAACCAAGTCTACATTTACTGACAAAAACATAAAATGTTCTGAGAATTTTCTGAATTATTTTAGTTTGTATAATTGATTAGGTCTTATCTGTTACTCACTTGTAGAAACATCATTAAAGTATATCCTTTAACAAATGTCATTAAAGTATATCCTTTAACAAATGTGTTCTTCAATGTATAGAAAGCTTATTATATAGCACATGTAAATGAAGTGCTATTAGTTATCTGTTGTCATAAGTGTTAAATGCTAATGAAAACCTTCTAAAATGTATTGAGAATAATTAAGTGTTTGGGTACCCACAGAGGAAGAGAAACAGCAATGGGATATTAGCAGCAGCAGCAGCACTAGAGACAGCAAATTCAATGCATTATTGAAAGCTGGTCTGAGGTCAAAGGATATAAGGAAGGAAAAGAAACTACCTTCAGGAACTATGATCAGAAAGATTCTCAGATTAAATATAGTCAAGACTTTCACAGAAAAATGTTGGGGAAAAAAGATAAGGCTTTAAATACTTGAATGGGAAAAGAGATACCGGTACTAACAGAGAAAAGTTATCCAGTAACTGTTGGGCATAAATGTAAGTGTAGTTCAAATAATAAAGAAATCACAGAAACTTTGAATACCAATTCTCAGCTGTTTATAAATATAATATATGGAAGAAAAAAAAAAGAAATTGGAGAATCACAAACAAATTTAAAGTCAAGAAAGTAGTAAAATGATTGCTGCTGATGATAGATAGATAGATAGATAGATGATAGATTAGATAGAAATAAAAATTAAAGATAGATTAAATAGATATATACATGATAAACACATGTGTGCAAGTAGTGTTTCTTACATTTCAATTACAATTTTAGTAGAATATCATCACAGAAGAGTTAGCATCTACTTGTTTCCAGTTTCTTTATGTAATTATGTTGAAAACTGTATTGCTACTATGTTCAAGCTATGATTATATGTTCATATCATGTGTTAGTTCTACAAAGAAAGGAGCTGTTTTTTCTTATAAATCTTCAGTCTATTTAAATTATGCAACAAATAAAAACTAATTAGTGTTGGTACAAGCAACATTAATAATTGATACAGGCTTGTTCACCTTGATAGTAACTAATTCAGAGAAAGGAATACAAAATAGTTTACAAGAAAAAAATACCATGGAAACACATTGTTAATATGATAAGAATAATTTTGATGGCATGAAGAGGAGGAGGAGGGAGAGGAAAAATTTATAGAAGATATATGACAAGTTAATGAGTTTTGTACTCTACAACTTGATCCCATATGATTTAGCGCTAGAAATAAATAATTTGATAAATTTCACTCATATTTCTGAAGGCAACTAAAAACTGAGGTAGTTGTAAATGTTTATAGAGAAAACACAAACACTTAAAAATCTATAGGATCTGTATACAAGAAATGACTAATTGCAAGTAGACTTCTGTTTTATTTTAAACTACTATTACCAGTAGAAAATATTACCTCAAATTTAATTGTGATTGTGATTTTAGTAATGGACCACCTACAAATATCCCTAGTTCAGTTTCAGTTAATACAAGATACAAAGCCCTTTGCAACTTGACTGCACAAACTTTCCAGACTCATATGCTATCCCTACCCAAGACTTCAGCAACAATCAACTTTTACTTTCTGTATTCACCTTCTCTCTACTTCTGGGAGCATCTTTCCCTTTTAAACGTGATTTTCTCTCACCCGCCAGGACCAGTTTCCTCAGTGGACAATGAAGGTATTGGGGGTAATAAATACATAAAGTATAGGAGAGACTTTCATAGATCTATGATGATAATGTTCCATAAACTGAGAAATGTGATTAACTCAATAATGCTAAAAAACAAACAAACAAACAAACAACCCACAGTTTCCACTGGTTCTCCCCAGTCACAATAACCCTTCTCTGTGATGCATAGCTCTCTGCCTTCTAGCATCACACTCCGGTTTGTTATATAATTCAGTTTGTGTTTGTTTTTACCACTATGCAATATTCTACTTAGGAAAAATGCTGTTTGATATATTGGCTTATAGTTGTATTCACAGTATACCTTTTACACAGCAGGTGGTTAATAAATATCTTTGGATTTGAGTTGACTAATTCACTGTTAACTCCGGATAAAGTTCACATGCCATTAAAGATAAGCAAGCCTGAAAATGTTACAGAGATCTTAGTTCTATCTCAATAATTACAAATTCAAGAGCAAATTATTCAGTTAAAACTAAATGTAAAACAAATGTATTTTCGTAGGAAAAAAGGACTGACTATAAACCATACAATTCAACCATTAAGACATCCTATGTTATCTTTATATAAGAAGTTTCATAGTAAGGACGCAGGAAAAAGCCAAAGGGAAGCTGATAGATGAGAAAGTGTAGATAATAGTGGTGGTACGTTATTGATAAAGAAAAGAAAAAGAAAAAAGACTTTCATGGGAAAGATGATCAAGTACTACTTTTTAAATTAAGAAGCAGGGGGAAGCCGGGATGGTTCAGTGGGTTAAGTGCTCACTTTGCAGCCCCAGGGACCGAGGATCGAATCCCGGCCCCAGCCTGTGTGGACCCACATGCTGAACTGGGGAGTGCCCCCAGTTCAGTTCTCACTGGGGTGAGACCCTGGCCCAGTTCCTGCCCTATGCAGCCCCGCCCACCTGTGTAATAAAACTATGTGGAAAAACCAATGATGTGCAACCATGGAGACTGTTCTGGGCCCTCCCCCTTCTCTCTGTCTCTGTCTCTGTATTTCTCTCTCTCTCTCTCTCTCTGTAAAAAACAAAAAAAATAAAATTTTAAATTAAGAAGCAGGTTTTCGAGTATGACTATATGGTTAGAAGATGAATCATGTAAGAGTGTATGATAAAAAATGATACTTTATAGTATAAGTAAGGTCTTGAAGAAATTCGGACCAAGGAACTAAAGGAATGGATATTCTTGGCTTTTTCCATCTTCTTTTTCTCACACATATACTGTCAGCTTACTTGCTCCTATTGGTAAAGGGCAGAGGTACTAATATTATATACAAAATGGCCATTTGGGTCCACAGAGAGATGGTTCATTAGCTATAGAACTAAATGAGAGATAGGGTTACATGTTGCCATTTGAAATGATTGTTTCAATAAACAACTGCAACAATAAAAAACAAAAAACTTATTTGAAACTGTTTAGTTCATAAAATTTGGTGTTATTTTCTGGGTGCCATGCCAGACATTCAATTATGGGAGATGACTGTGATGGTAAATGAGACCTAACCTTTTTACTCCAGGAGTGTAGTCTCAGACCAGTAGTAAGAAATACCTCAATATGATCCAAGGTATGTCTAGCTCTTTCTACATGAGCAAGATTGTTGGCAATTCCTACTATTAATAATTTCAACATTTAGAAAGTGCTTAAAACTATAATTTTATTTCAAAAGTAAGAAAAACTTCAAAGAAGTATAGCCCTTCATAACTTACATGTATTACAAACAATAACATTCTGAGGAAATGAATGAATTATATAGCCAGATATAAAATAATAGAAATACAGGACAATTGAAAGAGAAAGGAAGGAAGGAAGGAAGGAAACAAAAAAGGAAGGAAGGAAGGAAGGAAGGGGAGGAAGTAGAGGAGAGGAAGGGAGGGGAGAAAAGGAGAGAAAATTCAAGAAATGAAGTTATACAAAGTTACAGCTTAGAAAAACTCAGTAATAGAGAGGTTGTATCAAACGTAAGATCCAAGAAGAGAATTAATTATTAAAAAGAGGGATTAAATTTGAGTTCAGGGAAAGGTTGAGAAGTAAAAGACATAGTGAGCGTTGGAGAAAGTGTATACGACATAGAACAAATAAATTTAAAGATTTGAAGGAAGGATGAAGCTGAAAGAAAGTTCTGATATATAACTTTTCTAACAACTTTACTGAAGTATAATTTACATACCACAAGATTCATCCAGATAAGTGTACACTTTAATGAGTTTTTGACATCATTTTTTTTTTTTTTCAAAAATCCTTGAGGGCTATTAGGAAATCTAACCTACAGCATTGCATTTGTAAAATTCATCTTTAGCCTTTTGCAGATAGATTCTCATTACCTCTCAGTATTTAATTATGCTATTTATTTTCATTATTTACATTTTTTTTGCTGTTCAATGAGTTTAGTAATTTCATTGTTATTTTTATAGATTTGTGTTCATTAAATAAATTGCTCTTTCAATCTGATATGTCATGGCAGTTAAAATAAAATCATAATCACATTCTTGGAGTAACTTGCCAAGATTCTTATATTTCCTACATGATTATATCCAGGAGTTTATGAGATGGAACCTCAGGGAAGGGGTTGTAAGTGATATGGCTGAGAATTCCAGAAAGAACATGAATACAATGACCTCTTCCTTAAAAGCGTACTAGGCCTTAATGGAATGTATGGTAATTACCATAAACTGGAAGGCACAGCCCATATTAAGAAAAAAAAAAAAAAAAGAAAGAAAGAAAAAGAAAGAAAAGAAAAGAAACTCCACTTTTACAAACAATGATCATTTTCATGTCAGTTTATCACATTTCTATAATTTTAAAGGTTTTTGAAATATGCTTACTGGATTTTAAAATGACATGAGAATAAATACTAAATGACATTTATTATTTAATTAACTTCTAAAAAGATAGGTTCACTTTTAATCAAAATTATTTTGATTGCTACCGTAGGTTTGTCATCTCAAACTATGACAAGTGAATTATGTGAAGCTTTCAGTTTCAAAGACTGCTTAACCATGTAATTTAACAGCCACATCACAGACTGTCTTTAGTTAATCTGACACTGAGGATCAAGGCATCCTGTTTAAATTTTCAACTTCTGAACATTCAGAAGTATATTTGTTTATTTTACAATTAAACTTATGAATTTATTTTCCTATTTTAATTATGGCTATGTAACAACTACACTTCAATACTATCAAATATATTTCATAAAAGAAAAAAATTGTATATATTATAGATACACATATATCTATATCTATATCCATATCTATATCTATATCTATATCTATATCTATATCTATATCATGGTCAGTCTTTCACTATATTCTCATTATTTAGTACATTTGGGTTTTTGAGCTCCAATGTGACTTCCTCCAGCCTCTCTTTCTATTCTAACAAGCATGCTAAGGACACATTCATCATCCATGGTCTTCATTCTGGGCTATTTCCCTTGACCTAATTCACCACCAATCTCATACATTCAGTTGATATTTCCTGCAGGCTTCCTAGCCAGCCAATTTAGTCAGCTTAGTGCAAAGGAGGCAGAATGGGTTCCTGCTCTGGTGAATAGTCTAGTAGAGCAGACAACACATATATAATCAACTAAGTAAACAAGATAATTCACCTTCACAATTGCTCTGAAGAAAGTAAACAGGTTGATTCAATAGGAAGCAATTTAGGGGGCTTCTTTCAAATAGCTTCTCTGCAAAGCTTTCTCTGATGGGGTGAGATTGAAGTAGGCATTCAAAGGATTTGAGAAGAACATTTCAGACAGAAGGAGGGAAAAGTGCAAAGATCCTGTGACAAGAGAATATGTGGACTAATTGGAGAACTAGAAGGAGAGCAATATACAATGGACTTCTTTACCTGCAGGGGATTCCTTCCAAGACACAGAGGATGCTTGAATCCACTGATAGTACCAAACCCTATATATAGTGTGGCCCAAAAGTGGCTAGACAGTATAGTTTATTTTGTTGTGTGTCAGTGAGTATGTGTGCCCATAGAATTCATGTTGTGATGATTTTCATTGATTCAACTTTATACCTACTTCTGGACCACCATGTATACTATGTATTTTCCTATACATACAAACCTATAATCAAGAGTAATTTGTAAATTTGACACAATAAGAGACTAACAACAGTAAATGATAATAAAATGGAACAATTATAACAATACACTAATAAAAAATGTGAATATAGTCATTTTTTCTCTCTCAAAATATTTTATTTTACTGCACTCACCTTTTCACTTAAAGAAAGCACTTTACGGCTTACCTTCAGCACATTGGAATTGCCAGCATCACTACTCTTAAATTCTGGAGCCACAATTAAGTCAAATAAGGGTGACTTGAATACTCTCATTGCCATACCAACGTAGTGGATTTGATGATTGAGTGGGCTAATAGGTGACTAACAGGAGGGGAGTATCAACAGAGTGGATATGATGCACAAAGGGATAAGTCATGCTCTTGGCAGCACAAAACAGGACTCACAAGATTTTACTATGCTACTCAGAATGACACACAATTTAATATTCACAAATTGTTCATTTTTAGAATTTTCCACTTGGTATTTTCAGACTGTGGTTGACCATGGGTAACAAACTGTGGAGAGCAAAACTACAGATAATGGAGGACTACTGTATGTGAACATAAATAAGTACAGGGTGGGGAGAGAAAGTGGGAGAGAAATGAGACAGGGTTAGATAAAGGCAATTTGGAATCATTGGACCTTGAAAAGAGTTTGGATTTTATACTAAGGTCTATGGGAATGCACTGATTTTTCTTTCTCTCTTTTTTTTTTTTTCATTCTTTTTCTTTTTTCTTCCTTTTTTTTTTTTTTTTCACCCCCCACTAGAATAGGTTTTAAGCTAGGGAGTGTTGTGATCTCATTTAAAATTCTTTGAGTGTGTCATGGGGCACAACTTGGGGGAGGGCAAAAGTGGAAACATGGAAATCTACATATAGTGGTGACCACATTGTGCTCTAGGTAAAAGAAGATGACATTTCTAAGGAGCTGGGGAAAGAAGAATTCGAAGTGGCTGCATTCTAACTTTATTTTTTAAATGAACCTGTGGGCTTCCTAATAACTCTGATGTCACAACAGGAAAGTAAGGGATATCAGAAAACTAAAATAATGCTAGGTTTCTGATGAGAGCAATGGTGTCCGTTTGTTTTATTTTGTTTTTCTCCCTATTTATCCTTTTATTTTTTATTTATAGAGAATATTAACTTAAAAACACATTGGACAATGTAAACATTATTTAAAGTGGATTTGGTATTACTCACAATTGAAGTCCTTTCATTACAATTAACACATTTTTGTTTCTGAACTGATGTGTTTTTGCTAGTCATTTTTCTATTTTCATTCTTAGCAAGCCTGTGGGGTTAATACATTTCTGACTTTCACCTATAACAATTTCTTTTCTTCTTAATTTTTTTTTTCTTTTTGTTCCAATGTGTTATGAATTGCAATCATCATAGGTAATACTCTTCCTGGCTCATTCTGGCATTTGGAACCCAAAAGCAGCAGTCACAAATGTGTACCTACTCCACAACCCAGGGTTTGGATTTTAAATGAAATATACATATTCTAATAAAAAATGTGAGAAAAATTATGTTCTTAAAAGAAGACTAATTTTCCGTGGTTTTGATGAGACAGCTTATCCTTTTCCGTGTTAAGTGTTTGGCAGGAGTTTAGAAGCAACCAACTGTATCCCTTTAGTCTTTAACACTCAGTGGCAGCAAAACTGAACCAAATCAGATTTATTAGAATGGATTATTAAACTATTCAATCAGTGGAGGAACCAGAACTACCAAGTTATAGCAAATGGGTTTGTGGTAGTAAATTAAAGTTATGAAAAATTGGGTCCCTTTGTGTCTGCAACTTTATATGCCACTTGATTCCCAGTACCTGTTTTGGTCACCCAAAGCTGATTTGTACAGAGAAGCCATATAGCTTCATGGTTATGTCAGAGCATGGCCTGTGGAGCTACCCTACCTGGGCTCAAACTCCAGCTTAATTCCTTACTACCTGTATGACACCAGGGGAAATATCTAGCCTCTGAACTTCAATTTCTTCAACTTTACTGTGGTCATGATAATAGAATCAAACAGATTATTATGAGAAATGAACGATGAAATATGGGTGAGGCAATTAAGTTCATGGTTGATGTAAGCTCTATAGAAGTCTTATCTACATTTAGAATTATTTGGTTTTTTCTCCACATTTTTACTTATTCAGTCTACTGGATAGTCAGCCTCCTACTCAATAGTAAAAGTCATTGACAGCACTGGATTTTATGTAACTGATGAAAGCCTTTAACCATGTGTAAAGGCTAAAATGACCTCAGGAGAATGCAATTTATACTATAATGGCTTAATGGAACCAATAATATTATACCAGCCCAAAACTTTTAAATAGAAAAATGTGTTTCCAGTAAGAATATCCTATATTTCAACAAGAATATTAATATGCCAATTGTTCAGTAGTCAAGATTCAGGGAATAGTCACCAGTTAGTATTAAATTTTATGGTTTTTAATTCAAATCAAGAAGAGTTTTTATAATATTATATGATATTTAATTATAAAATAGTCTTAAATATAAAGCATCTGGAAACTATGTATAACCTTTCAACAAATATAACTAATTATATATTTCTAGGGAGAAATTGGATCATCCGGTAACTGAATTAAAAGCCTGAAAGATAATTTTTACAGTAATGAAACCTATTGATATTCCTTTCATATCTATTTTTTTTTGCATTCACTTAAATAACAACAAAATTAGTAATCAAATGTATAATGAATTATTAGTTCTAAAGTATCATTAGTATTGTTTTAAAGTAAATGAGTTTCGATATTAAACTTAAAAATCACTGGAGGATATATAAATATAAATATTTTAGTAAAGCAATAGTGTTTAAGTAATATAAATAATCTTTCAAATTTGTAAGTGCAACTTGAAAAATTCTATTATATTTTTTTAAAAGCAATTTTGATTTTTCTTAATATTTTATTTTGCTAAAACATCATTATTTTTTTTTAAAAGGTTTGTACTTATTACAATTAATCATTCTTTTATTACAACTACCCTTACCACTACAACAAAATGTGTGGGATTAACACAACAGGAAAGTTATAAAGGGTTTTATCACAATTTATTGTCTCTGCCCTCTGGGACATTCACATACCATTATAAACTTTTTGCTGAGAAG
>PVKE010039945.1:0-14801 GCA_004027555.1 Craseonycteris thonglongyai
AGCACTTGTTATCCCTTGTCTTGTTGATGATAGCCATTCTAACAGGTGTAAGATGGTATCTCATTGTGGTTTTTATTTGCATCTCCCTAATTGCTAGTGAAGTTGAGCATTTTTTCATATATCTGTTGGCCATATGTATGTCTTCCTGAGAGAAGTGTCTGTTAAGGTCATCTGCCCATTTTTTAATTGGATTGCTTGTCTTTTTCTTGTTGAGTTGTACAAGTTCTTTATATATTTTTGATATTAACCCTTTATTAGAGGCATTGTTTGCAAATATTTTCTCCCAGTTGGTTGGTTGCCTCTTTGCTTTGTTGATGGTTTCCTTTGCAGCGCAAAAGCTTTTTAGCTTAATAAGGTCCCATTTGTTTATTTGTGCTTTTACTTCCCTTCATTTCTTCTTTACACATTGTTCCAGTTAGGGTTCTGACTATTTAGGTTTGAACCCCACACAATTTACTTGTAAAAGTTATTTGGTGTCTATAATCCTCCGTTTGTTCACCTGTAAAATGGAAGTTATAAAAGTATCTACTTCATAGTTTTTTCCCCCAAATTTGAGATGAAGTAAAGTATAAAATGTGTATAGCAATATTGGCTGAGTTTCATTAAGAATTAGGGAAACTGTTGTTAGTCAGAATTGTTAATAATTGCTCTTACATCCTTGCCCTCTGAGTACTTTGTTTATGTTCTACATAACAGCTGTACTTACATTCTAATTATTTATATGTAAGTGTTTTCCCTGAAATAGAGTTCCTTGAGGGTTGGAGCTGTTTCTTAGTCATATCTCTAGTGCTGCAAACTGACACAGTGCCTTTCTATGGAAGTATGTGATATAGACTGTTTTCTATTGTAATTATTGGAAAATGCACTCAAAGTAATGACAAAATGCTGAAATTTCCATTTACACATTGGGACATTTTGTTTTGCAAAGTACATAAACTTGCAAACATGAAAATACTTTAAAAATAATTATCATATGGGGAAGCCAGGATGGCTCAGCGGGTTAAGCGCTCGATCTGTGGCCCTGGACACTGAGGATCAAATCCTGGCCCTGGCCCATGCAGACCCATGTGCTGAACTGGGGTGGGCTTCCCATGCGGGAGGCCCCTCCCAGTTTGGTTATTGCCCCCCAGTTCAGCCCCAAGCTCAAGGGAGTGTGCCTCCCATGTGGGAGGCCCCCAGCCCAGTTCCTGCCCTGCACAGCCCCTGCCCACCTGTGTGGAATGAAACCATGTTGAAAACTGATGACGTACAACTATGGAGTCTGCTCTGGGCTCTCTCTCTTCTCTCTGTCTCTGTCTCTCTTTGTCTCTGTCAAAAACAAGAAAATAAATCTTAAAAAATAAATTATCATACAAAATTCAGCCACAAATTAGTTTTCTATGACTTTGATAGTTTATAAATATCAGTCTGATATGTTTCTAAAAGTTGATGTCTTCTTTCCAGAGACACTGGATTGCCTATGGCAGGCTTTGGAGCACTCTTTACTAGATATCCACCAGATCAGCGCAAATTGTGAGTAATCCCTACACTGCTGCAGATTGCATAAAATGTTTATTAATGATTCAGGAGGTTTGTTTGCAGGATGAAGGAATGAGGGGTGTACCAAGGACAACAAAATGCCCTTTATGTGGCACCTTACAGACTTTTCTTTTAACAAAAGTTTTTTTCCATTAATATGCACAGCATTAGTAACAATAATACAGTCAATCCATATTATTCATGAATTCCATACTTGCAAATTCCCCGACTCACTAAAATTAATTTATAACCCCCAAAACAAATGCTTGGGGACCTGTTGCCATCATTTACAAATGTAAAATGTGGTGAAAAATTTGAACCACCCAATGCACGCGTTCCCAGCTTAGTTGATCACGGTGAGGCTCTGCCTTCTTGGTTCATTTGTCATGCTGTAAGCGAGTGTCTTTTTCAGGGTCTAGTTAGTGACATTTTCTGTGTTGTCTTTTTGTTGTTGTTGTTGTTGTTGATGACTATTTTGTTGTTTGAAATGACTTCCAAGTATAAGGCTAAAGTAATGTCTAGCAGAAGAAGGTCTGATGTGCCCTATGGAGAAAAATTGTGTTAGATACGCTTTCTGTAGAAATTAGTTACAGGTTTAGTAGCTATTTTATAGTCTTCCTTAGATAGGGGTGGAGACTGCCCTAAATGATGATGTCACACCTTATTTCAAAATCACCTGTTGTAATTCTGGCCAGGCTCTCTAACCCCGCGAGTCCTAACCCTGACTGCTTCAGCAAGGCTGGCTTGGCCTGCCTCCCCCACAGCCTGCTGTAGTACCTCTGCGTGGCTGGAAGGTCCACTGGGAGTATCCCCAGGATGGTACTTGAGGAGGGTGTATTTCTGGCTTCCATCAAGGTGATGAACTGAAAACATCTGCTGGCTCCCTTCCCTATACTGAAATCTGGAGTTTGCAGCAAAGACCTGGGAAGGCTAAATGGCTCCAGAGGCAGACTTTGAAAACTGTATCAAAAATGTGAAAAATGCTAAAGAAAATAAAGGGCTAGAATAGGGGCAGGCTAGGGGATGGGAGGAGGGGAGAAGGAAGAAAGCATGAGATGAAGACGCTGGGTAGAGTCTTAGGCCAGTTCTGGGTGGGAGCTGGGATCTCAGTGGGCCAGACTTCTGAGCTGAATGAGTCTTGTTTGTTGTGTTTACAAATTTGAATTCTCTGTTTAAAGTTGCATTTTCTGCATTGGTTTTGACAGCTGTTTTTAGTCCAAGGCAGAAAATGAAGCAGCCAGGGCTCTACATAATAGAGGACTTGATGCCAAAAGCCTACTTCCCTGAAACTCTGATCTGAGCACTGACATCTGTAATGAGAGCCACAGATAGCCATTAGGACCCTGAGTTGTGTTCACAACTCCAGTTAGAGAAAGCAGTCTTGGATATAGAAGAATTGGGCAGTGCGCCTTACAGAGAAAGAACTGCCAGGGGAAACAAGTACAGTCAATTCCACCAAACTGCAGTGGAGACCCTTAACTCATATTTTCCATAATCACAGTGAAGATACCAGCTTAACCTCACTTCTCACTGCATCACCAATACAATCATCAAAAGCTGAGGCAACTGATAGTTAAAGGAATAATACGTATGAAGTTCCAGTTAACAAAAAATCACGACACAGCTAAACAAAATTATCATGAAGAATTAGATATAGGCAACCTGTACCAGAGGAAGCAGAACTGATGGAGCAAATGGATCAGGATTTTAAAACCAATGGAGTCCAGAAGACCCGGATTAAGCCTCTGGACCACGCAGAACCAGCTTTGGGCATTCTTCATTCTGTATTTTTTCTGCTAGGTCAACTTATGGCGGCCGTGAAGACCCTAAACCCCAAAGCCGAGGTGGCCCGAGCCCAGGCAGCATTGGTTATCAACATCAGCGTGGCCCAGGGGCTGCAGGACGTGCTGAGGACCAACTTGGGGCCTAAGAGCACCATGAAGATGCTTGTTTCTGGTGCTGGAGACATCAAGCTTACTAAAGATGGCAATGTGCTGCTTCATGAAATGCAAATTCAACACCCTACAGCCTCCTTAATAGCCAAAGTGGCAACAGCACAGGATGACATAACTGGTGATGGTACCACTTCCAATGTCCTAATCATTGGAGAACTGCTGAAACAGGCAGACCTCTAAATTTCTGAAGGTCTTCATCCCAGAATAATAATAGAAGGGTTTGAAGCTGCAAAGGAAAAGGCACTTCAGTTTTTGGAACAAGTCAAAGTAAGCAAAGAGATGGACAGGGAAACACTCATAGACGTGGCCAGAACATCTCTACAAACTAGAGTTCATACTGAACTTGCTGATGTCTTAACAGAGGCTGTAATTGACTCCATTTTGGCCATTAAAAAACAAAGTGAGGGGAAGCCGGGATGGCTCAGTGGGTTAGACTCTCACTTTGCAGCACCGGGGACCGCGGATCGAATCCCGGTCCGGGCCCGTGCGGAACCATACGCTGAACTGGGAGCTCCCCTAGTTCAGTTCTCTCTCTGTCTCTATATATATCTCTCTCTCTCCCTCTCTGTCAAAAATAAATAAATAAAAAAATATATATTTAAAAAACAAAGTGAACCTATTGACCTCTTCATGATTGAGATCACGGAAATGAAACATAAATCTGAAACCGATACAAGCTTGATCAGAGGTCTTGTTTTGGACCATGGGGCACGGCATTCTGATATTAAAAAAAATGAGTAGAAGATGCATACATCCTCACATGCAATGTATCATAAGATATGAAAAAACAGAAGTGAATTCTGGCTTTTTTTTTTATAAGAGTGCAGAGGAGAGAGAGAAACTCGTGAAAGCTGAAAGAAAATTTATTGAAGATAGAGTTAAAAAAATAATAGAACTGAAAAAGAAAGTCTGTGGTGACTCAGATAAAGGATTTGTTGTTATTAATCAAAAGGGTATTGACCCATTTTCTTTAGATCCTCTTGCAAAAGAAGGCATAGTAGCTCTGCGCAGAGCTAAGAGGAGAAATATGGAAAGGCTGACTCTTTTTTGTGGTGGGGTAGCTCTAAATTATTTTGATGACTTGAACTCTGATTGTTTGGGACATGCAGGACTTGTCTATGAGTATACATTGGGAGAAGAGAAGTTCACCTTTATTGAGAAATGTAACAATCCTCTCTCTGTCACATTATTGGTCAAGGGACCAAATAAGCACACACTCACTCAAATCAAAGATGCAATAAGAGATGGCTTGAGGGTTAAAAATGTTGTTGATGATGGCTGTGTAGTTCCAGGTGCTGGTGCAGTGGAAGTGGCAATGGCAGAAGCCCTAATTAAATACAAGCCCAATGTAAAGGGCAGGGCCCAGCTTGGAGTTCAAGCATTTGCTGATGCATTGCTCATTATTCCCAAGGTTCTTGCTCAGAATTCTGGCTTTGACCTTCAGGAAACACTAGTTAAAGTTCAAGCAGAACATTCAAATTCAGGATAACTTGTGGGTGTGGACTTGAACACAGGTGAGCCAATGGTAGCAGCACAAGTAGGCATATGGGATAACTATTGTGTGAAGAAGCAGCTTCTTTACTCCTGTACTGTGATTGCCACCAACATTCTCTTGGTAGATGAGATCATGCGAGCTGGAATGTCTTCTCTAAAAGGTTGAATTGAAGCTTCCCTTGTATCTGAATCATGAAGACGCCAAGAGTGATTCTAAAACTACAGCTATGGAATTTTTGTCCAAGCTTCAAAGGATTTTTCTTTTCCCTTAAGAAGAAAAGGAGAGAACACTGGCACCTGTTCAGATTCCAAAATCTAAAATTATATTTACAACATTATTTTAATTGCATTCTGTACACACGTAACGCAGGCTTTTTTCACCCAGTGAACCGGATGTTTTTCTTTAGCTTCAGTGATAAAAATACATGTTAGAGAAGCATGTTATCTACCTAATTTAATACTCCTTGAAAAACAAAAACAAAAAACAAAAAACAAAAAAATAAAAAATAACACCAATGGAACATAAAGTTAAAGCTTTATTATTTAATGAATAAAGGAAATAGCAGCAAACAATACAAAATAACAAAAGTCAGGTTGACATTAATTTCCCAACAGCAACACTGGATACAAGAATTGTTACATTAAGGTATTGAAAGAAAAGAATTTTGAACCCAGAATTATTTAAGTGTGAGGGTGAAATAAAGATATCTTTAGGTATAAAAGGGCTGGTTTCAGACTTACTACCCTGCCATGAATAACTATAGAACTGAGCAAATATATTAGGCAATTGTTGTCAAGTGGGGCTCTGTGCACCTGGAGATGAGAGGTGACTGACTGAGTTTTCCTGGCTATGATGCAGGCAAGTGAGCTCAAGTACAGAGCAGTGTGTTTGTTGAGTTTGGAGGTGGGAATAGGAATTTAGAGCTTCTTATATGATTAGAGCTTTTAGGACAGGGTATTAGAAGTTGCATGGGGAGGTGGCAACAGAAATCTACATGGGGTTTCCCTCAAGTGATTGACCAGGGGTTAGGCTGTGCATGCACTATCAAAGTAGTACATACCCCTGACTTGACCAAATCAACTAGACCTATCTGTAGTGTATTCCGAAATTTCACAATGGTACTCCCTCCTGTTGTGGTGGTACTGTGTAGTTGGCTCTATTTATTTTGTTATCTGCCTTTGAATCCTGGACCTGCCATTTACTAGCTGTGTGATCTTTGGCTAGTTGTATAACCATTTTGTATCTTAGTTTCTTCATCTGTAAAATTGGAATAATTATATAGGTACCCATGTTGTTGTGATGATTAAGCAAGTTAATATATGCAGAACAACCAGAACAGTAACTGATGCATACATGTATGGTAAGTGCTCTATGCAAGTCAGCTGGTCCAGATACTTGGCAAATCCTTTCAGTCTAGAAATTCATATCTAACAATTCAAGGAAATGTTCTTGATTAATTTCATTGATGGTTCATACATTTCATTTTCTCTGTTCTTTCTTTTTGGAAATTCTTTATTTGAATTTTAGATGGCTTGTCCATTCCTTTAATTGTTGTCTTTTCTATTTTATTTTGGTCTTTACTCTCTACTTTGCTTCTTGTTTTTTTCAACCCTACTATTTTTTAAAAATTTTTTATTATTTTTTGACAGAGAGAGACAGAGAGACAGATACAGAGGCAGAGAGAGAACTGAACTGGGGGCACTCCCCAGTTCAGCATATGGGTCTGCACAGGCCGGGGCCGGGATTCGATCCTCGGTCCCCAGGGCTGCAAAGTGAGCGCTTAACCCACTGAGCCATCCCGGCTTCCCTAACCCTACTATTGAGTTCTCTTTTTGTTCTCTGAATCCTTCTATTTTTACAGTATCAATTTTTTGCTTTCATGACTGTAACATCTTCTCTTATCAATCTGGAGATGTTAAAGACAAGTTGTTTTTTTTTATTTTTTATTTATGGGTAATTTCTATTTCCTTTAACATGCTGTCTTGTTTCTGTTTGTTTTGTTTGTTAGTAGGCATCTATCTTCTATGTTAGGGGCTTTCCTCAGGTTTCTGGTAATTAATCCTTGGTTTTCTTCTCATAATTAAGAGATGAGGCATAGAGCCTGTAAGTAAGGCTTGTTTACTTGAAGCTTCATTGTAGGGATCTAGGTGGGTCTTCCCTTCCACCTCCCAGAAGCCTTAGTGTCAGTATTTCATTCTTTTCTTCTGGGTTAGGTAGATACCCCAGAGGAAGTTACCTAAGTTGCCAATCTGAAGGGTGAAGGGCCAAAGCCTGTGTTCTTGGAGTGAGCAGGGCAATTGGCTGGGACATCAATATTATTAATTCTTCATTGTGTATGGTCACTGAACCATGTTCTTGATTAAGGTATTTTCTTTTACCCTTTCCAGTGAATAAATTTCTGGCTTCCTGCTAGACTATGGCAGGGACAATAACTCAGCAATGAGAAATGGAAGAGGGACCTAGTGGTTTATTTAATTGCTTTTCAAACAACTGTCCCAGTGTTCTCCTTTGCTGATTCAGGACTCAGTTTTCTGCTAAGTCAGAGACCACTTGTTCATCTTCTCTTTAGCTTCCAATATTTGTTTCTCTTATCCTTTTCCTTTTTTCTTTCTTTCTTATGAATTTATTTATTTGCTTATTTATGTTTTTAGTCTCTTTAATGTGGTTTCACTGGAACTTTTTGAGGATGCAAGATGCGAGTTGCACATTCAATTTTAACTCTGAAGTCAAGTCTCATCCAAAATGTCACCTTCAGTGGAGCATCCCTTCCTACTGCCACCCCTTGCCCCCATTGTGTGTCCCTTGGGTAATTGTATCACTGTGTATGTCTTTTATCCAACACTATCCATCTTGGTTGAAATTAATTGCACTCTTGTTTGTTTTTCTTGCTAAAGTCAGTGCTGTGAAGAGCAAGACTGTCTCAGCTCTATTCCTAGTGCCTAACACAGAGCCTGACCTACCGCAGATGCTCACAAATTATTTCTTGAATTAATACATCAAGTCTGATGTTGAACAGCAAATTATAATGGAAAAGCTATGGCTAATTCCTATCTTACTTGATTTAGGGATCCAAGGCCTGTAGAATAAAAAATAGTTCTCAGTTCTACTCTGGTAAATCCATTAAAAGACATGGTCTCTAAAAACAAACAAACAAACAAAATTAGCCCTTATTGGTTTGAATTGCTAGAATTACTTGTTTGTTTTATTTGATTCATGTGGATTAACAAGGAAATAAATATATGAACATCATCTACCATTCTCTGCTAATTTTGTATGTAATTCTTATTTTTAGTTAATGTATGTTAATTATAGGACATTCCACACAATAGAATGCTTTGCTGGTTTAGAATCTGCTGTCTTGAATATTAAATATTCTTTTGCTCCTTCCCAACTGTACATCTATGGAAATTAAATGTCAACTTTAAGAGGCTATGAAGAAGAATAAGTTTGCTCAATAGGCCAAAATAATGTGCTTCAACTTATAAAAGAAAAGTCATAATTGTATATAAATTTAAACTTCAGGTTACATCTTGATGGAAAAAAATCAGAATACAGGTATAACTTTCTTATTAAGGAGATATTAGTCAGATAAATTATTCTTAGTTTTTAGATAACATTTATTATTGTTGTGATGGCATCTGACAGTGTGCTTCTTTTCTCACAACTTAAGCAATAGTCTACCTACTTTATTTTGAACCAAAGTGAAGAAAACATAGCACATTTTCTTCTTAAACTGGCAGCAAACATCTCAATGAAACATATTGAAAACTAGAACAACTAGAATGCTTAACATCACTGTACTTATCACCTGACCTTAACTATAGAAAAAGGCTCTATGGATAATTCTCTTCACATAAATTACAGACAGATTTTTTTTTTTAATTGTAATGTAGGAAGTAGTCAGGTTGAGACTAAAAGTGATATTAACCACGTAAACTTTAAAAATGAGATTCATATTATTTGAGCAAATTGAGCTAATTTAGAACTGTTCTCTTGAGAGTTGGTCGCATTTGCCTCATTAAATTTCCAAGGAATTCGCATGAGTCAGTGATTGTAGGGGTGAGAGGCAAGGAGGGACAAAGACCTCTTAAACATCAACAGTGCTCTTATGGTCTCAAACTGAAACAATTACATATTTAGGGGGTCTCTAACATATCTTACTTTTACTACCTGTCTAGAGATATTAAAGATATAGAAAAGCATTGAGAGGCACATTTCCTTTGAGGCACATAGGAAAAGTGGATGGGAACATGAATATAATTAGTGAGTTAATCTTGACTTCCTATCTTGTTCTCAAGAATCCTCAAGGAATTTTCACTTAATTTGGAAGTATTCTTTGAGATATGGAAAATTAACTCACTAATTATTAGGCCCCTGGATAAATGATTATTCATATAAAATCATTTTATAATTTACCCATAGAACTATACAGGTGTAGCTGATTCCTTTTCAGAAGTAAGGTTTTCTGTATGTTACATTTGAACTGCATCTGTGACCATTAAACAAACAACCAAAAAAAGAAAAAAAGAAAAAAAAAAGAAAATCCAACAACTAAAAAACCAATAGGACAAAAATAAATAAATAAATAAATAAAAAACAATGACAAATAGAGGGTCCAAGACGGCAGATTAAGTAAACGCTATGACTACTACCTCCCAGTATCACACCAAAATTACAAATATATTATACAACAATCAGCTTCAAGAATATCTGAGGACTAGCTGAACAGAAACCCTATAACTAAGGATATAAAGATGAGAACACACTGAGACTCATAGGAGGGGCAGGCGTAAAAACAGGCTGACCCCAAACCCACAGATAGTAGATGAACACTGGGAGGGACACCTTGGTGGCAGAGGCTCCCCTGGAAGAGGAAGGGGGTCCCAGCCCCACTGTGAGCTTCCCAGCCCAGGAGTCCTGTGCTGGGAAGGAGTTCCCACAACACCTGACAGTGAAAATCAGCAAGGACTACCTACCTCTGCCAGTGAGACAGAAGGGAACTGAAAACCCAGACATCCTCTTAAAAGGCATGCACATAGACTCACTTGCTTACAAACACTCATCTGGTCTCTGGTGGATGGGTGTCAGCTTGGGAGGCCCAGAGACATTCAGAGCAAGCGTGCTATGTGGCTTCAGGGAGAGGGTTGGAGGAATAGGAGCCATTGCTGTCCTGGTGTGGAGCCTGACTCACATGTAGCCAAAAGGACAGCACCATCTTTTCAGTGCTGAGCCCTCCCTCAATAGGCCAAGTCTAGGAACTGCATTGGTCTGGTGGAATCCATGCATGTGCATGTGCATCACCTTGGTGATGCCTCTGGATCTCTACTCCACCCCCACCCCCACCCCAACCCTCCACCTGTGCAGCTGGTGCTACATAGCCCAGGGGGAACTTTCAGCTCCTGGGCTGCTGGCCCTGCCCCACAGATTGCAGAAGACTTTTTGTAGCAGCAAACTGACTGGAGAAATGTTTGCTGGAGGACGTGACACTAGAACACTACCGTAGCATCTCTTGGGCAGCTCTTGGGGATTTGAAGGCCTGAGGCAGGTGGTGGCTGACCACCCTGTTTTGGGGGCATTTCTGTAGGGTGGTTGTGGGCCTGCCATAGTGCAAAAAACAAGATTGCATTGATTTTGTGGAATCAACCACCCACATCCCTGTAACTCCCTGGAATTCACCCAATCCACCTAGAGCTGCCTTGCTACAGGCATTTCCAGCACCTGGGTAGCCAGCCTGCCCCACAAGCCAGGGGAACTCATAGCAGCAGAAGGTCTGTGACATCACAGGGAGCTTTTGGTGGTAGACAGTGACCTAAATAAAACCTACTCTTGGAGCCACTCTTGGGCAGCTTTCAGGGGGTTGTGAGCTCAAGGCAAGTAGTGGCTGGCTGTGGTATTCTAAAAGCATTTTGCAAAGTGATCAGAAGTGAGGCACTGCTCTAAGACAAGTGATAGCTGGTTGTGGTGTTCTCAGGGTGCTGTGTGAGGGGATCATAGGCTGGGCACTGCTACAAGAACTGAATCTGCATTAACTTTATAAAAACCTCTAGCCATGCCATGTGATTTCCTGGGACTTCGACATGCCCAGCGAGGGCTGCATCACGTTGGGCACTCTACATACCAGGTCAACCAGCCCAGACTACATACCTAAAGAGGCTCTTTCAATGGCTGGACCTTATGGGCAGCTGTTGGGGGAAGTAATACACCTGGGGTGCCCTGGGCCTTTGGCTAAACTGCCTCAAGCCCACTACTGGTGGTGGCTAGCCTCAGTTTATAGGGAGGCCACCCCCACATGCCTCCAGGTTTAGCATAGACAGCAGCCAACCGCATATGGTTTTGTGGCTTTTACCAGATAGCTGCAGGCCAGTAACAGGCAAGGCTGAAATTCATCTGCATGAGAGCCCTTCCCAAGAGACACCAGACACAACACACCCAGAGGCCAGCTTCAGACCACACCAGAGCACTATCTGGTTACCTCAACAAGCAGCACACCCAAATGTTCTCAGCAGACACAAGAGCCCATTGGGGATAAATTCCCCTCTGAAGGGTTATCCCACACACAATATTTCATACACTGTGGGTGTAGCCAATCCTCACAGTCAGTCAGCCTGGGAGTCCATCCCAACCACTGATATTCCAAAAGCAATCAAGGCTCAACAATAGAACACACACAACACACTCAAGAGACATTCCTGGAACCTGCACACACAGGAGATCAGGGAGATTGTGTCACTGAACCACACAGGACCCATACCACTTAAAACCACTTAGTAAAGATGAGAGACATAGAAGATCTACCTAATACATAGGAGCAAACAGAGAGGCAGCCAAAACAAGGAAACAAACAAACAAAAAAACATGTCCCGAATAAATGAATAGGAGAAACTGCCAGGAAGAGAAATAATGAAATGGAGGCAACCAACCTACCAGAGACAGAATTTAAAATACTAGTTATAAGAATATTTAAGGAATTTTGTTGAGATTTCAAAAATGAGATAGCAAGCATAAAGAAGGCCATAGAAACCATTAAATAATAGTCAGAAATAAAGAATACAACTGAAATGAAGAATATGCTAGAAAGAATCAATAGCAGATTAGATGAGGCAGAGCATAAATCAGTGATTTAGAGGGCAAAGTAGCAGAAAGCACCTAATCAAAAAAACAAAAAGAAAAACGAATTATAAAAGATGAAGATAGATTAAGAGACCTGAGGGGCAATATCAACATAACAACATTCGCATCATAAGGGTACCAGAAGGAGAAGAGAGGCTGCAAGGGATTGAGAATCTATTTGAAGAAGTAATGACTGAAAACTGTTTTAACCTGATTAAGGAAATTGACATATAAGCCCAGGAAGCTCAGAGAGCCTCAAATAAGATGAATCCAAACAGGCCCACGTCAAGGCCTATCATAATTAAAATGGCAAAGGTTAAAGACAAAGAGAGAATCCTAAAAGCAACAAGAGAAAGACACTAGTTACTTACAAGGGAGCTCGCATAAAATTGTCAGATGATTTCTCAACAGAAACTTTGCAGGTCAAAAGGGAGTGGCAGGAAATATTCAAAGTAATGATAAACAAGGGGCTACAACCAAGACTACTCTACCCAGCAAGGCTATTATTTATAATTGAAGGAGAGATAAGAAAGTTTTCAGACAAGACAAAGCTGAAGGAATTCATTACCACCAAGCCAGTGTTACAAGAAACATTAAAAGGATTACTTTAAGCAGAAGAAAGGAGAAAACAAACAAATGAAGATTTAAAAAATATGAGTAATAAAATGACAATAACTGTGTACTTATCAATAATTACTCTAAATGTTAATCTATTAAATGCTCCAATCAAAAGACATAGGGTAGCTGAATGAATAAGGAAACAACCAGTGCATATACTGTCTACACAAGACCCATCTCAGATTGAAAGACCCACACAGACTGAAAGTAGAGGCATGAAAAAACATATTTCACACAAATGAAAATGAGAAAAAAAGCTGAAGTAGCAATATTTATTTCAGACAAAATAGACTTTAAAACAAAGACATAGTGGATGCTGGGATAACTCAACAGGCTGAGTGCTAGCCTTGCAACTGTGAGGTCTGGGGATCGACTCCTGGCCCTGGCTAACATGTTGGACAATCCAGAAGAAACAAATAAATTCCTAGAAACATACAATCTTCCAATGCTGAATCAAATAAAAACAGAAAATCTAAACAGACTGGTTACCACCAATGATATTGAATCACGCATAAAGCTTCCAACAAACAAAAGGCCTGGACTAGATGGCTTCACAGGGAAATGTGATCAAACTTTCAGAAAAGAATTAACACCTAGTGTCCTCAAACTATTAAAAAAAAAAATCCAAGAGGAGGAAAGCTTCCAAGTTCACTTTTTTTTCTACAGAGAGAGATAGAGAGAGGAGAGAGATAGAGAGACAGAGAGAGACTGAACCAGGGGAACTCCCCAGCCCAGCACATGGGTCTGCACGGGCTGGGGCCAGGATTCAATCCCCAGTCCCCGGCGCTGCAAAGCGAGCACTCAACCCACTGAGCCATCCCAGCTTCCCCCCAAGTTCATTTTATGAGGCCACCATTACCCTGATTTCAGAACCAGCCAATACAAAAAATAAAACTATAAACCTATAATCCTAATGAACATAAATGCAAATATTCTCAACAGAATATTAGCAAACCAAATTCAGCAATACATTAAAAAGATCATATACCAGGATCAAGTGGGATTCATTCCTGGTATGCAATTTTGATTCAATATCTCCAAATCAATTAATAATATACACCACATAAATACAATGAAAATCAATGGTCATAACAATAGATGCAGAAAAAGTGTTTGACAAAATCCAGCACCCATTTATGATAAAACTCTCAGCAATGTGGGAACAGAGGGAATATATCACAACATAATGAAGGCCATATATAACCCACCAGCTAGTATAATAATCAATGGGGATAAACTAAGAGCATTCCCCTTAAGATCAGGAATAAAACAAGAATGCCCACTTTTATCACTTTTATTCAACATAGTATTGGAAGTTCTAGTCACAGCAATCAGACAAGAAACAAAAATAAAAGTCATCCAAAGGAGAAAAAAAAGAGTAAAAATATTATTTGCAGATGACATAATACTATATAGAGAGAATCCCAAAGATTCCACCCCAAAAATATTAGAACTGATAAATGAATTTAGTAAAGTAGCAGCAGACAAAATTAATATTCAGAAATTAGTTGCATTTTTATACACTAATAATGAAGTATCAGAAAGAGAAATTAAGAAAACAATTTCATTAACAATTGCACCGAAAAATACTTGGGGAGGAAGCTGGGATGGCTCAGCGGGTTAAGCGTTCACTTTGCAGCCCTGGAGCCCAGGGATCAAATCCCCGGCCCGGCCCATGCAGACCCATATGTTTAACTGAGGTGTGCCCACAGTTCAGTTCTTGTTGGGGCCTATGCGGAGGCTCCCGGCCCAGTTCCTCCCCTGTGCAGCTCCGCACCCACCTGTGGACTGAAACTATGTGGAAGACTAATTCTATCAACTATGGAGACTGCTCTAGGCCCTCCCCCTTCTCTCTGTCTCTCTGTCTGTCTGTCTGTCTGTCAAAAAACAATAAAGATAAATCTTTTTTTTTTTTTCTGTATTTTTCTTTTTTAATTGTATTGTTATATTTATTGGGGTGACATTGATTGGTAACAATTAGATAGTTTCCAGATGTACAAGTCCACATCACATAACCCATGCATCACATTATGTGCTCACCACCCAGAATCAGCTTTCCTTCCATCACCATATATCCGGTGTCCACTTCCGCATCCCACCCCCCC
>PVKE010039946.1:0-14803 GCA_004027555.1 Craseonycteris thonglongyai
ACCTTTGTGTGTTGTTCTGCGTTGTGTGGTTCTCTCAGTTGAGGGTGCTTCTCAGGGTTTCCCCTGTGGGTTCCTTTTTGTTTGTAAGTCCCTTCCCAGGTAGGTGTCTGGGTTCTCCTCTCATGCCGCCATCTTGATGACTACTCCCCACTATAAGAATTTATATAGTCTTGTAAATGTATGCAAAGATGGACACAATGCCTACTGCAACATTGTTTATAAGATCAAAGCTAGGAAAAGCTGGGATGGCTCAGCGGGTTAAGCACTTGCTTTGAAGCCCTGAGGACCGAGGATCGAATCCCAGCCTCAGCCCAGGCGGACCCATATGCTGAACTGGGGTGTGCTTCCCAAATGTGGTGAGGCCTCCAGTTCAGTTAAAAAAAAAAAGATCAAAGCTGGAAAAATTTCAATGTCTAAGAAGGGGACTTGATAAATGCACTATATTAATTGATACAGTGAATTATTGTGCAGTAATTGAAAACAATAATAAACTGAGATGTACTGATATGGAGTGTTTCAAGACATTAAGTAAAAGAGTGTGTGTGGTATGTGGGTAGTGTATGTGTACCAATCAGGATCTCTACAGGATACTAGAGTTTTCCTTGGATGGTTCAAATGTTGAGATTTTAATGAATGGACTGTGTACAGAGGTTTGGGCAGAGGCAAGTGAACATCAGCACCAGTGGGAAGCCACTACCAAACCACCCTGGTTCTCTACCCAGGCCTCCTTTTCAGGGCTGATGCACACCCATTCACAGGGGCTGGGAATACCAACTGTTGTTGGCTCATAGCAGACCCTTCACTGGGTTGCCTTTAGCCACTACAGGGGACAGCTTCATTCAGGTTACACTTCCTCCTGGGGCTGGCCATGGCCGATGACTATTTGATGCAAGGATATAAAAGGCCAGACCCTGTTTTTCAATTTAGGACAATTCTGAAAGGCCATTCCAGATCTAGAACTCTCTGTAGCATCAGTTGGGTCTCATTGAACTGTATTTCATGTTAACTTCTTTTTGTGGTCAATTCTGTTTTCCTCCTCTCCTTACAGGTGTGTCTCCCAAGAGCATTCCTCATGAAGCCATCTGAATGCATTTCTCCATCTCAGTCTGTTTCCAGGAAACCTAGTCTAAGGCACAATTTTGGAGATGAAGGGGACAAAATTGCTGGAGCTTGAAGTAAGGGCTACAAGAAGGAGCTACATGTGTGGAGGGGTACAGCCACCACAGGGATATGGGGCCAAAGCAAAGGAAGGAGAGACACCCAACCTTCTCTCTCCTTGTACCCTGCAATGCTTTTCTATTGCCTCTCAATTGGAAACCAGCCAGCAAGGGAATCTAGTAACGAGGTAGGCAGGGACCACCTCTTAGAGGCAAACAATCTAACACAAAATGGATTGGAAATGGGAGTGGCAAAAGAAGAACAAGTAGCACAGTATCTCCCAAACAAGAGTAATATATAGGTATATAAACATATAGATATATGCACACATAAAATGTGGTTGCTTATGCATAGGGCATTTTTGAAATGATTTGGAATAAAATGCACTGTTGCTTCTGGTTAGGGTCACCTTGCAAATGAAGGAAACTCCATTTTCTTCTGACCATTTGAACGTCTTTTATATATGTGTGTATTTGAGAAAATATTAAAATAAAAATATTGAGTTTTAGGTAGAGAGTTAAACAGAGAGGTTGGGATGAATGATTTGTTCCTTTACTTATGGATGGTTCCTTTACTTATGGATGTGCTACATGAATACAAAGAGGAAAGATCCCTGCCCTGCAGGAATTCACAATTTAGTGTGGTGCAGATGGTAACAATAAACCTTATAAATGGAGATAGGTTGCAATCTATAGTGAATCAGTGATAAAAGTGGGTTGAAAACTTTCTTGGCAAGTCATCAGCTTACAAGAGATAAAGCCAAAGCTGAAATGAAACGACCAGTAAGAATTTCATCTCACTTTAGGGAAGGATAATGGGAGGATAGTAAATAAATAATGGCAAGAGAAGGAAAGGTTTTTAAATGCTTTAATCAAGAATTTAGGTATTGAGAATAAATGCAATTGTTTCTTTTAATTGATGTAAAATAAAGTGTAAAAGTTGATGAGTTTTACTAAATGAATATACCTATGCAATTATCATTCCAGCAAACATTTCTATCACCCTAGAAATTTCTCTTAGGCTTTCTTCCACTTAATCCACATTGCTTGGAGTCAACTATTGTTTCAATTTCCATCACCAAATATTAATTTTGTCTACTCATGAACTTCATATAAAAGGAGTCATTTAGGATCTCCTCTTTTGTGTCTGTCTTCATTTGCTTAACATAGTGTTTTTGAGATTTAAGCCACATATAGTTTGCCAAAGTTTGGGATACCCAGTTAAATTTGAATTTCAGATAAACAACAAACAATTTTTAGTAAAAGTATGTCCCATTTAGTATTTGTATTTTTAGTTGATAAATCTGGCAATGCTAATCCATGTTGTGTTTTTAGTAGTCCATTCTTTTTTCCTAAATTCTGAGTAATGCTCTGTAGTATCAATGTACTGTGATTTGCTAATTTTTTTCTCCTGTTAATGGATATTCAGGTTGTTTTTGATGGTTATGAATGAAGCTGCTGTGACATTCTTGCACACATCTTTTTGTAACAACATGTTTTATTTCTCTTGGGAGAAACACCTTGAAGCATAATTGCTGGAATCTGAGGTAGAAATGACTTTTGTTATAAGAAATACCAAGTTTTTCACTTTACATTCCATGGAAGAATCCTGAGCAGAGGAGTGATGTGGTCAAATGTGCATTTTAGAAAGATTCCTCTGGTAGCAATCTCAAGGAGGTGGTAGAAAGCAGGAGCAAGACGAGAGGCAAGGAGACTGTGAGAGGCCATTTCAAAAGTTCAGATGAAGATGATTGACACTTGAATTGTGGTGGAGAGGATGATGGGAGAACTGTTTACGAGGCTGACTCAATAGGTTTCTTTTTCTTATATATATATATTTTATTTATTTATTTATTTTGACAGAGGAGAGAGAGAGGGAGAGAGATACAGAGACAGAGAGAGAACTGAACTGGGGGAGCTCCCAGTTCAGCATATGGTTCCGCACGGGCCGGGGCCGGGATTCGATCCCCGGTCCCCGGAGCTGCAAAGTGAGCGCCCAACCCACTGAGCCATCCTGGCTTCCCCTCAATAGGTTTCTTAAGAGAAGTAAAGGAAAAGGCGACATCAGGGTGTATGGCTTTCCTGACAGGTCAATTACTGAGAATTGATAGGGATGATGTCTACCGGTACTTTACACACTAAACTATGTTTAGTATGGTATCTGAATACAATGGACTACAAATCAACATATTTCCCCCCACTCTTAAGGTCCATGCTTCTAAGGAGAAAAAACTCTTTCTCTCCTAGTGGAAGTACCTGGGGGTCTTATGAAGCACTATGCATTCAGTTGGGTAAGCCATTTCCTTCACATCTTCTGTCAGCTCCATAGCAATTGCAATTCAAGGGTTGAGAAAAAGCCCTGGAGCTGAGAGTCCTTATTTTCCACATCAATAAAAGCCTGCCTGTGGTTGCACAGGTGTGGAGCCAGGGGTCTGATTCCTTTAAAACTGCTGACCTGTGTAGATCTCCCCCAGGGCACAAAGGAATCAATGCCTCTTTCTATCAAGCTGAGGAGGGGATTTATCACTGGTGAGCCAGGGCAGCAATATCAGCTCTTTTTCCAATGATCTAAGTGACAGTGACTTCATTTCCAAGGCCTACTGTTGCAATATTATGTAAGAGTTACAGTCCAAGAGTAGAAAGCTTAGTTATCCTCTATCCTGGAATGTTTGGGTCAAGTAAGAGTTTAAACAGATATAGACATCTATAAATGAGAAACAGAGTTGATGGAAGTTTGAAGAACCAAATCAGATTGAGACTTTGAAGCAGAGTAAAAGTGATTTGGTCATTTTATGCCATGAGGATTTTTGGTAAAACAGTTAAAATCTAGGTTCTAGCTTTCTTCACTGTAGACTTTTCAGAGATTTTCTGTTCCTTGTTCTTCCCAAGTAGCTTAACCCCAAGGGAAAACTGACCTCAGAATCTCTCCGGGAGTAGTCAGCTTCCTTTCTGGATAGGAGAAGCTGATCGGCAGGTCCACTGTGTGGCCTCCTGACACTGCTTAGGAGTTTTGTTTTGTTTTTCCATTTCTCACCTAAAACCAACATATATAACAACGAATATAAGTGCAACATGTAAATGTTCGTACGCTTACAGTATGGGTGCAAGGAGTAAAAGGACTGGTCAAGATTTGTCCTATTACCCATGAGCTCATATTCTACTTGGGAAGCCTGACCTAAAATTAGAACATACACTGATAAATGTCATGATAGAGATAAGGGCAAGCTTTATAGGTGTGGGGGAGATACAAAATTTTTGACAACTGGTAGAGTCACTGCAAAGGCCCTATTTCTCACCAATAACTATGACCTGGTGTCTAAATGGGCCATGGGGCATTGGCAAGGGGCCAGCACCAACACCAAGAATACCAACTCTCCTTTGGGTGAGGCCCATTCTGGGAGTAGTGGGATGGACAGTAGAGGGACTGACCATGAGCTGGCTGGGTTGCGAGCACTACAGGGCTAAGGTACAGAACAGCCAAGGCTGTGGGGACACAGCAAGGGGTTGGGGTACTAGGGTCGTGTTATCATTCCATCAGTCAAGAAGTACTTCAGTATTTTACAAACGATGTGGTGGTACCAGTGCCCTGCTCCTACAGCAGCAACATCCAATAGAAATACAATGCAAGCCACATACATAATGAAAAAACAGAACAAACAAAAAAATAGAAACCAAATAAAAAATTGTAAATAAAAAGTTTAGGCTGTAATAAAGAATCAAATGCATTTATTGGAACAAAGGAAGAGTTGCAATCCAGGGTACAGATGCAGGTAGCAACCTAAATTGTGCTTCAAAGGGAACACAGGAAGGCAGAGTTCTTAAAGGGCAAAACCATGTAGGTCCTCCATGTAAATGAAGGATGTTGGCAAGGGCAGCTGGGATTGGTTAGGCCCAGTATGTCTGCTGATTGTCAAAATGGATTGGTTTTTTTCAAGTTGAGAATGCAGATGGTCTGTTCACCATGATGAAGAGGTAGTAAAGTCCGTATATGTCCATGTAGTAATCATTGATCTAGGATATTTGCTGTTCAGCCTTGAACTGTTTAGCAAAAAGTCAGCAACTTAACCATAGTTCCAAGAACTGAGACATGAGGCATGCATAGGCTCCAACTTCCTCAGTGGCCTCCCAACTCCATTTTAAGTGACTCTCTTAGCAATGCTTACTCCATTTCATTTTTCTCTGTTATCAAAAGTAAAAAGTAAAAGGGGAAATTAATTTTAATGGTTATTTTACCCAATAGATCCAAAGTTATCATCCCCACATGCAATAAATATACAACATGATTAATGAGATAGTTTTCTTTTTTTAATCCAGTATGTATTTTAAATTTATAGACCATTTCAGCTCGGGAAACACCCAACAGCCATTTGTGAGTAGTCTATTGGACAGCATAGGTCTGGTAAGACGGCGGGCAGGCTGTCTGTCGCCTTTCTTTCTCCCATCCCTGGCTTTTGGGGGAGGTGACATCCCAGTTGTCTCAAATTTCCTGCAGGTTCTTCCCAGGATTTCTTTCACTGCTGTAAAAACACACAGCCTTTAACAGGTGTAAAATTTACAGCGAAGACATGGTTGTTTTCTCAGCTCTGAGCTCAATTACATTAATTACTTGTCCCATTGCTCAGCGCTGGCTTTATTACCAAAGTACGACTTAACTGCTCTTTCAACTCCTTTGAATTTTCAGACCTAATTTATCTGCAGCCTTGCGCTCCAGAAACTTAAGCACCAGTAGGCTAAGTTAAGTGGGAATTCGCTGTGTGCCGAGCCCTACCTCGCTAGGTCCTTCCTAGGCCCGTATTTTCCTTTTTTGTTCCGCCACCTGAGATAATGGAACTTTGCCTTCCCTGTTCCCTCCTCTCCGCTAGTGACACCCGTAAGCTTCAGAATCATTTCCTGTGCTTTATCACCACCTTGTGGTTTATGTGGAAAAATCCAGAAGTAGGCTGCATCCATCTTGGGATCATTGAACGTAATTAACAGCTTTGAAGAGCCATCTGGCTTTTGCTATCTCCTTCAGTCTGACAGGAAATGAGACTACTCAATATGGAATGTCTCCTGCAGACTAAACTGCCTGCTGAGAAATCAGGCCGTGTAGTAGGTCCAATTTGAACTACACAGAGTCATGCAGAAACACAAATCCAGGCTGCTACTGTTCTATTATTTAAATTGAATTGTGTCCATATTTCACAGATGACTTGTCTCAGCCAAGAGATCTTGGCACACATGTATGCTGTTACTGCAAAATGTTGAACTAATGTTTTCGGTTGCTCCAAGTTAGGAATAATTCCAGGGCCACCCTGGAAACTGCATTCGCTTTATGGATTTGCAACCCAACCTGCAGCTGCATTTCACTAACAAACATGTTGGTGTGGCTGGCATAGGTTGAAAATAAATGGTGTTTAAAACAGATGGGGCAGAAGTTTCCCCAATAACCGTAAATTCACATACTTCCTATTATCTTGTACCCACTCCTTAATCCCTTTATCATTTTCTTCTGAAAAGGTGTGTGAGTTTGCAATTTCCTTACTGGTCCAGAGAGAAAAATTGATTTGCCTCTGGTCACACTCTTAGTCACTGGCAGAGATTTATTGGCTAATTTACCATTCTTAATAATTGACTGCTTCATCATACAAATTTCCTCTTAAAAAATAGGTTGTCAGGGTTCCTGTTTTCTGTCTCCTGACCTCCCTGATGTTTTCCCATGTAGCTCTGGGTGATACGCTGTGCCTTCTGTTTCTATCTAGGACCCTAAGTGGACTATTCCAGGGACTTCATTCCTGTCACACTTTTCAGCTACCTGCTACATACACCTCGATGGGACCTTGTCACCATGACAGAAGAATATTAGCACTTAAATGCAGAACTGGAGGCAAAAATAGCTGATCTTGTTCCACAGCTGTATTAGTAATCAGAGATTAGCAAGAAGTACAATCTAGGCCTATTTCAACACAAATTAAATCATCTGAAGAAGATGATTACAGGTTAAGAGGTCTATTATCATCTGAAGGGACAGTTCATCTATATTCAGAAACTATGCCAAAGGCCAAAAAACACTGATCTAGTAAACAAGGTTCAAAACAAACCACATTCTGCAAATAAAGGAAAAAAAACCAATTCAAGTATAAAATTGAAATACTGATGTACAGACAGACTGCCAATGTTGTCAATCCAGGGGATTTTTCACTTTTCTCTTGTAAAACCAGTTAGCAAATTGAAGGGCAAATGGAAGAAGAATGCTTAACTGGTTATATAAATGATAGTTTTTGTACAGATAAGATTTCTTTTTCTTTTTTTTAAAGATTTACTTTATTGTTTTTAACTGAGACAGAGAGAGAGAGAGACAGAGAGAGAGACAGAGACAGAGACAGAGAGAAGGGGGAGGGCCCAGAGCAGTCTCCATAGTTGTACATCATCAGTTTTCAACATAGTTTCATTCCAAACAGGTGGGCAGGAGCCGCACAGGTTGAGAATTGGGCTGGGGGCCTCCTGCATGGAAAGCACACCCCAGTTCAGCATCTGGGTCCACATGGGTCCATCTGGGTCCACATGGGTCCATATGGGTCCACATGGGCCAAGGCCAGGATTCAATCCTCGGTCCCCTGGGCTGCAAAGTGAGCTCTTAACCTGCTGAGCCATCCTGGCTTCCTCAGATAAGATTTCTAAAGGCCAAACTCTGATTTATGCAGGAGGAATTGGATAATGTCATATGTCAATGCAATAAAAAGGAGGATGCAAATTACAATTTAAAGTCTAAAAAATTTTGAAGCATGTTGTGTTGTGAAATGGCACTGAACAATTAATTTGCAACAACAGTCTCAAACAGAAAAATATAAACCTCTTTTTGAAGAAATAAAAAATGATGGATTATAACAATAGCTGTCTTCAGTAGAAAGGGGATTGAAAAATAAGATGACAAAAACAAGCTGCCATTTGTCTGGGTGCCACAATTCTGAATAGAACTCTAAAAGAAGCAGAAAAATACAAAATGGTGCTAAATAAAGTAAGGCAAAATAACAAGGATCTAGCAACTGAAGAACACAAAAATATCAAAGCATTAAAATAAAAAAACAAGGAGCTGAAAAAATGAATAAGAAAATTAATGATAGGGTTCAAGAAACAATTAAAAGTAATTAGTTTTTTAAAAAGGCAGAAGATGCATATTGAAGTTGCCAAGATGCTGTCTTTCAATGAAAAGGAATTTATGAAGGCATTTGAATGGAAAAAATCTCAAGTGCTCTACTATAATTAATCTCTATAACTGACAATGTATGATGGATATACATTTTATTTAACTTAAGTTGTAATGGTTTGAATTATTTTTACTTTTAATAAATAATGAAGATACTTGGTAATAAAATCAAAATAATTCTAAATTCCCTGTTTAGATTGGGAGGAATATAAAATTGATATGTAATTATCAGAAAAAGGAAATAATTTATAAAAATAAAGAAATAAAATGGTACATATGTGGGCAAATCTAAAGAAAATTGATGGTATAACACAATAAAAAAAATAAAGGAGTAGGAATTTTAAAAAGTCATCAGAATTTGGCAGAACATCAGAGCCTTAGCTTGACTGTGGTAATCATATCACAATATATACATATACCAAATCATCACATTTTACATCTTAAATATATACAATTTTAAAAAATTTATTTTATTGTTTTTGACAGAGACAGAGAGAGGCAGACAGAAGGGGGAGGGCCCAGAGCAGTCTCCATAATTGTACATCATCAGTTTTTGACATGGTTTCATTCCTCACAGGTGGGTGGGAGCCACGCAGGGTGGGAACTGGTCCGGGGCCTCCCTTATGGTAGACATTCCCCCTTGAGCCAAAGGCCAAACTGGGAGATAAAAACTGAACTGGGGGCCTCCCACATGGGAAGCACACCACAGTTCTCAGCACATGGGTCTGCATGGGCAGGAGACAGGATTCAATCCTTGGTCCCTGGGGCTGCAAAGCTAGCTCTTATACTGTTGAGCCATCCGGCTTCCTCAAATATATATAATTTTTATTTGTCAATTATATCTCAGTAAAGCTGGGGATGGGATGGGGGAAGAACCTTAAAGGACCTGTTTAACAACTGTCACCAGTTTAAATACAAGTTCTACCCTGTGTTAGCTGTGTAGCTTGGGCTAAATGTCTACTGGTAATATTTCTGTGCCTCAGTTTTCTCTTTGGAGTCAATGAATTAATAACATATAAAGGCCTTAAATAGGGCCTGGTACTGCTAAGGATTTACTGATGATGATCAACAGGGTTGGGACTAAGTGGGGGTGAAAAATATGTTGGAAAGTGAGTGCTTCACTAGACTCGCTCTGGTACTGGCCCTGGTGGTAATGATGATGATGTTGAAGCTCATACTTATATGGCATTTGCCTTTCTCAGTTTGGGCTGCTATAACAAAGTACCACAGACTGGTTGACTTATAAACAACAGAAAGTTATTTCTTGTGGTTCTGGAGGCTGGGAGTCTGCTATCAGGGTGCCAAAATGATTGGGTTCCAGTGAGGACCATCTGGCTTGAGAATGGCTGTCTTCTCATTGTGCTTGTACGTGGCAGAGAGCAGAGAGGGAGCACTGACTCTCTTTCCCTAAGGACCCTAATCCCAATGGGGGCACCATACTCATGACCTGATCATCTCTCAAAGGCCCCACTTCCTAACACCAAACTTTGGGGGTTAGGAGTTAACATGAATTTGGGGGGAGGACACAAACATTCAGTTCATAACAACTTTATTCCGAGTGTTATTGTCATTGCTATGTCCAAAGTGGACTGAGGAGACATTTTGAGGAGTTGAGAGACAGCTCTGAGCTCATCATCTTTGTGCTTGCCATCTGAGATGTCACTGGAAGGGCTTCATTCCTCTGGGAAGTAGGAGCAAACCTCAGAGAACAACACAACAATTTCATCTCATCTTTAACATTTCCCCTAAGTTTAGCTAAGAGCCAGCTTTAACAGGGACTACTGGGGAGAATGAAAGAGTGCAAGAATCTCACTCAGGTAGATAGGCTTGGAATGGAGAGGAGAGAGAGGGAGATCGAAAAAGAGGGGGGGGGGGGAGGTAGCAGGGACCCAGAAACAAGCTTTCCTGACCCATGACTTTTGGCTGAACTGGCCTTGCTGACCGTTTCACATCTGTGTGAGCTGGGAGTCCCATTACCCTGAGTGATCTTTCCATGTCAAGAAATGCTCATCTGCCCATAGAATTCTAACTACGGTACATATTCCAACAAGAGCAAGGAACACTGATTGTAATCAACGGGGCCAAACAATCTATTCTCCTCTCCCAGGGCCCAGTTAGTGGTTTCCTGTGTTGTGATTTTGTTTCCCGCCTCGAACAGGGTTAGAAGGCATTTGTCATTTCAGATATTAAATAAAAACGGACACAGCTCCTGACTTTGCTGTCTCCTGCATCGTAAGCAGCGCTGTGCAGTCCTGTCTGCTCTTGGCCTCACTGTTCAAGTTTTTGCTAAGGCTCGTGCGCTGCCGTATGAGTCACATCTGTGTGGGAGGGATTAAGAGACACAGGAAACAAAATCACAGAACTAAACATTTCTTACCACTAGGTGGCCTCAGCACCTACAGCGCCTGTGTGAATCTCTCCTTTCAGTTAAGGCATTAGAAGTTCTTAAAAGTATAATCCTGCTAAGAAGAATTAAAGCTTTTATCTGCCACTTTAACCTTATAAAAGTACATATTGCATGGATTCTGTGGAAGGTGAATTTTAATGGGGGTGAGTAGTATGCACACAGGAGGAAAATGTCAAAAAGCAATCTTGCAGAGGGTAGAAGAACAGAAACTTTCCATCTCATTTGATGTATATATACAAATATATATGACATATATATTATAGATATGGAATAGGTGACAAGTCTATGAGCAGAAAGCATTGCTATATGGGCAGTGTTTTCTGAAGACTAAGAGTATTTGTTCAGCATTTATTTGACTTGGGCTACCGGGCAGCTCTTCCGTTGGCCCTTGTGGGCACAAAGAGGAGGTTTACCACTTGAGATGGCTTTCCCAGAGCTGGGTCCTAAGGACGTGTTCAAACCTTAGTGGAGGAGCAGACTTGGGGCCAATGTTGGCCGGTAAGTCACAGACCAAACTATTGGAAAGCAAACCTAGTTCAGGAAGAGAGCAAAGATATGTAAAGTACTGAGCATCAGGCCACATGTTTGCAGACAGCTGGGTAGAACTTGGCAGGGGTAGCAGCCTTTCTGAGTCCTTTGAAATGATGGCCACTTATGAATCAGAAAGTGGGCCCTCACCAGACACTGAATCTGCCAGCACTTTGCCTTAGGACCTCTCAGCCCCCACAACTGGGAGAAATAACTTTTTATTTTTTTAAATAAGCAACTAGTCTATGGTATTCTGTTATAGCGGCCTGAATTGACTGAGACATATTCCTAGCACAATGCCTGATACACTAGCTGAGCTCAATAAAGCTGTGTTCTTTTCACTTTCAGCATCCACAGTTTAAGAATTTCAGGAGCCTATTGTCCCAACAGTCATGTGTTCTTGGGCCATGACGGCCAGACAGGACAAATGATGAGAGCAACTGAACTTAGATAGGGTCAACTCCTTCCTACTAGACATCACAGAAGATTAATGATAGGGCAGTGATGAGGAAGACGTAGTGCGAGATGATAAAATCCACAAGGGGGAAATGGTTTTTGAAAGCTTCCTATTAATATTTGCACAGTGGTTCAGTATGTGCATATTTCCAAGACCTATTTCATGATCCTACTTAGAAAGTTGATGAGCCCATTCCAATGCCCTTCCATTAGTGCCGATTCATATAGTGTTGTAAAACAGAGAGGCATCAGGCGCTATTTCCCCCGTGCTGAGGAGCACAAAACAAATGTGGACACCTGGACATTCATATGTGGCCATCCTGGCAGGAAGGTTAGAGAGACCATTGATATGGACCCTGAGAATTCACACAAGGCCAGGACAGCTGTGATGCTCAAAGGGAAGTGGACACTTAATATTCAAAGAAAGAAAACAAAATAGAAAAATATCATTTTGGAAACTATAATAAAAGTATTGATCCAGGCAGGCACGATTACCTTGTGTTAAAAGTCATTAGGTGGGGGAAGCCGGGATGGCTCAGTGGGTTGAGTGCTCACTTTGCAGCGCTGGGGACCAGGGATTGAATTCTGGCCCCGGCCCATGCGGACCCATATGCTGAACTGGGAGCTCCCCCAGTTTGGTTCTCTCTCTCTCTCTGTCTCTGTATCTCTCTCTCTCTCTGTAAAAAAAAAAAAAAATTATTAGATGGATGATTGAAGGATAACTGAACATCCCTATAGTGGCAAAGCACATAGGGTCACACTCAGGTGCAAGGTGAAAACATTACATACCATGTGATATCAGACTGCTGTCACACTAACCCAGGGATCAGGCTGAGCGTTCCATTGGTGCTGATGGTGCTACTGATGTGAAGCAGCTTGAATCCATCAAACCTCTGCCCTGAACGTCTATTGTTCAAGAACAGCTGACCAACACTGTGAGAGCCAGAAAGAGAAATCTAGAAGGTGAAACATTTTCCAAGATATTTAGGGTCACCCATTTCACAAGTCAGAGGGACACTGAATTGGATTAAGTGAGACTGAAGAAAAAATACTAAAAGCTGCAATGCCATTATTGTCCTGGATTGGATATTGGTTTCCCAAACCATTTAGAAGTCATTTTAGGGACAATTCGGAAAATCTGAATATTGTCTGGATATTAGTTGAAATAATAACGTTGAGGTTATTGGTTGAAAAATATAAATAAAATAGTATATGATCTCATTTCGGTTAAACACACACGTATATAATTACATATGTAGAAAATGACCCAGAATGCCATTCACTAATGTGTTATAAGTGGTGATTGCTGCATGGAAAGAATACGATGTTTTTATTTTTAAAGTTTTGCTTGTTTACATTTGATTATTTTCTGTAATGCATATGTCCCATTTCTGTAACAATAGGTTATTTTAGAAGATTGTTTTAAAAATTATTAACAATGCACAAAGAAGGAAGAGAATGGAAAAGCATAAGTATTTCTCAATTTTGCTGAAACCTGGCTTGATCTAGAAAAATATCTACAAAGAATAGCTGTATAGTTTGTTCTCACTCCCCCTTTCATCTCAGGATCAATTGCTGTAGCTGCGGGAAGTGGCTGCCTTAAATATTTTCTGTGACTGTCACACAGTTGTAATCACTCTGGCCACTTCCACACAGCACAGGCATTTTCTTAGTAGGGTTCCTGGAACATATTTGAAAACGTAAGAACTTCCAGGATAGGTAGTATAGCAAATGCTTTCACTTTTTTTTTTTTTGTAACCTTCTTTAAGTCTTGTGCTTGTATTTTTAAATTATTAATCTTTTAAGGTTTTTATTACAATATAGCTAACAAACAATATTCTATTAGTTTCAGGTGTACACCATAGTTATTCAACATTTCTATAGCTAAAGAAGTGATCAGGGGAAGCCGGGATGGCTCAGTGGGTTAAGCGCTCACTTTGCAGCACCAGGGACCGGGAATCGAATCCCAGCCCCAGCCCGTGCGGAACCATATGCTGAACTGGGAGCTCCCCCAGTTCAGTTCTCTCTGTGTCTCTGTCTCTGTATCTCTCTCTCTCTCTCTCTCTCTGTCAAAAATAAATATATAAACAAAAAAATTAAAAAAAAAAAAGAAGTGATTACCATGACAAATCCAGCAACCATCTGACACCGTACCACCCTATCACAATATTACTGACTATATTCCTTATGCTGGTACATTACATCCCTGTGACATTTGTTTTATACCTGGACATTTGAAGTGCTTATTCCCCTTTACATTTTTCCTTTTAAAAATTTTCAATCACGGTTGACATTCAACATTATTTTATATTAGTTTCAGGTGTACAGCATAGCGGTTAGACATTTATATAATTTAAGAAGTGATTCCCCTGACTAGTCTAGTGCCCACCTGGTACTATACATAGTTATTACCATATTATTGACTATATTTCCTATGCTCTCCTTACATCCCCACGATTGTTTTGTAACTAAAAATTTGTATTGCTTAATCTCTTCACTTTTTTCAACCTGCCCCCAAGCCTTCTCCCATCTATAACCCTGATAAATCTAGTACCCATCTGACACCATTCGTACTTATTATGATATTATTGACTATATTCCTATACTATACCCTATGTCTCCATGACTGCTGTGTAACAACCAGTTTGTATTTGCTAATCCCTTTCCTTTTTTCCATCTCCCTACCCCTCTTTCCATCTGGCAACTACCAAAATATTCTCTTTATCTATGAGTTTGTTTCTGTTTTGTTTGTTTCTTTTATTCTTTAGATTCCACTTATAAATGAAATCACATGACATTTATTTTGCTCTGATTTACACACTCAGCATAAAACATTTTAGGTGCATCCATGTTGTTGCAGATGGTAAGATTTTATTTATTTATTTTTTATGGCTGGGCAATATTCCATTGTATATATGTACCACCTCTTATTTATCCATTCATCCACTGATGGACAGCCAGGTTGCTTTCATATCTTGGCTATTGTTAATAATGCTGCAAAGAGCATAGGGGTGCACATGTCCCCTCAAAGCAGTGTTTTGGGTGTTTGAGGGGATAAATAAGTTTTTT